>CM032487.1:17464100-17492413 GCA_019059595.1 Marasmia exigua
GTTAAGAGTCCAACGCCCTGACCCGACACCCAGGACAGATTATCCTGGGGTAGAAGGATAAGGAGAGCCGACCCCACCTAAAGTGGGAACAGGCAAAGAAGAAGAAGAAATACGTGGCTGATCGTTGAAATTGGCTGCCGTAGCCGTAATCGGTTGGAGAGCCGGGTTCTATTTCTTCTTTTTTGCTTATTTTGTTGATCTAACGTGCTAAATGTTCAGGGCTCACATAAGAGCTCACTCACCTTAAGTCGTGGCTTTAGCTGAGTGAGCTCTTTTTTGTTACGCACCGCGACAGACCTGGACACAATGTAGGTGGGTATATATTGCCTGGCCGAATTAATTGGATTTGTAGGTACTTTTTTTTTTCTTTGTTATTAGTGTTGTTTTTACTTTTACTTTGATTTCACAATTTTTTTTTTCTTTATTTGTAATGTTGTGTGTCGTATGTGTTTAACAAATAATTGTTTTTATCTTTATCTACCTTTATCTAAATGGACTTTATTTACGATACCTAGTATGAGGTTTTCGGTATGTATCTACCTAAACAATAAAAATTGTCTCGATAAAATTATCATTTACAGTCAGTTAACATCTATTAGTGGCGCCACTGAATCGTAAAAGGCTCTTAAGCAAATAGAAGTGCGCTAAAACTATAAGCAAACATTGACCACTGTATGAATGGCCGTAGTCCATGTATGATAACAAAGGCACACCAACAGGCGTTGCTGAAAAGATTGTGCGGCTCGCAGCGCAAACTGAAAAGGGAAAAACTATCGATAAAGGCTCGGTCAGAATATACTTCTGCGATATTGCTCTTCTGAGGGAGAGATTCGGCATTAATATCTAGATAGATATTTTTTATTGCACAAAAACAAAACACAAGTATGATACCTTGAAGAGAAGAGCGTACTCTCTTTTAAAAAGGCCGGCAACACATTAGCGATCTCTCTGATTCCGCAGATGTTCATGGGCGGCGTTGATTACTTTCCATCAGGTGGCTTGCTTGCTCGTTTATCCGTCTCTATCATTAAAAAAAAATATAACAACAAAAGACAGTATAATAAGGCGGTCTTATCGCTTATAGCGATTTCTTCCAGATAACCTTTGGGTAGAGGAGATAAATAACAAATAAGCTACTAATATAATGATAAATAAATTATTTTCCTTCAGGTGACTCGCTTGTTCGTTTGTCCGCCTCTAACATAAAAAAATAAATAAAAAAACTTAATAATGTCCGTTTTGAAGCGAGGTTTGAAAAGAGTTCTTCTTCCACGGTAGGCAGCGGCATGACTGCTCCGTCATCGTTGATGTCTATGAGCGGCGGTTACCGTTCACCATCAGATGGGTCCCATGCCCATCGTTGGTATGGTAATGTCCTGCGAAAACTGGACAGCTACGTTTGAAACAAATGTCTGGCCATGCCACCACCACCCCAAAAAAAAGGAACTTAAAGACGTAAATGGGATAAGACGCTGATTTCTCAGCCGTTTTCTTGATTTTCACACGAACCCACGCCTCTTTTTTTTCTTTTTTATGCTAGAGACGAACAAACGAGCAAGCGAGTCACCTGATGGAAAGTAATCAAAGCCGCCCATGAACATCCGCGAAATCAGTGAGATCCCTAAAGTGTTGCCGGCCTTTTTAAATAAAACCGGCCAAGTGCGAGTCGGACTCGCCCATGAAGGGTTCCGAAGCAGCAAGTAAGATATATGGAAGATAAATTGCGGTTTACGGTTTATAACGTATTAAAAAAAACTACTCACTATATCTAGTTCAAACCAATTTTAGTTGTTAGTTTTCATAATTATGTACATCATATATTATCACCTAGACACTGAACAAACACAAGTGCTCATCGTACGAATCCAGGGTGGGGATCGAACCCACGACCTTTGGCGTAAGAGGCAGGGTCACTACCAATTGCGCCATCCGGTCATCAGTATATGTACACTAAAGAGTATGTATAGTTAAAATAGTATCTGTTCAATACATTTCAGGGCGTTTAAAGGTCGGCAGCGCATTTGTGACTCCACTGATGTCGCGGGTGTCCATGCGGCAATCGCTTTTTTTTAAATCAGCCTATAAACTGTCCCACTGCAAGGCTAAGGCCTCCATCATAGAAATCAAGTTATCGCTACTGTGATGGGGCAACCGCTAACCGTGATCCGTCTGCTCGTCTGCCACCTATCACATAAAAAAAAAACTTAAAGCCTAGTGTGAACAGACCTGAAGAGTGACGGGTAAAAGCGGACGTAGCCGGATTGAACCGGATTCAATAAAGAGCGGCGGCCGCGTAAACAGTGCCAGTGCGTTTGTGCCTAAAATACACACACTCACACCATCCAATAGATGTCGGTGCATACGCAAAACGATAGAAATAAAAGTGTTCTTGGATTAGCCCGCTGGAGCCCACTGCGAGACAAAAGTCTCTCCGAATGTCTTCTATCATATGGTCGTAAGGCCCAAAGTCATTTTTAAAGCCAAAACAATTGATATTTTTTATGTGATAGGTCCCGGCAGAGTAGAATAGGCCACCCTCACTCTTACCGAGGTGTCGTAAAAGGCGACTAAGGTAAAGCTGCTGGCATGATCATCAGCACCCAGAGAAGGAAAACTCTGCATTTATATCAAAACCCTCGCCAACCCGTCTGCCAAGCGTGGTGAGTATGGCAATTACCCCTCATGTGATTGAGGGAGGCCCGTGCCCCAGCAGTGGGGACTTAAATGGGCTGATGATGATGATGATGATGATGGCAGACGAGCAGACGGATCACCTGATGGTAAGCGATTGCCACCGCTCATAGACGCCCGTGGCACCAGTGGAGTCATGCACTGCCAACCTTTAAAGCGCCCTTTCCTCTGGATTAGGCCTCCTGTACCTTCACTCACGCAGCGAAGCTCAGCACAGTACTGCTTCACGCCGAAGCGTGGCCCTCCCACGGTCTTGTACGTACTGTCTGGCCCTTGGGAGGCTATATTCGAGTTTCTAGAGTGCAAAGGAGTGTCCTACCTGGGAAACCCGGGTAGTCTGCAGGAAATGTTCGACGCTGTCAAGGCGCTGAGAGGTTTCCTTGAAGAACTTGACTGGTTAGCACCTTGGTAGAGTAAAAACCAGCTGAGTTCGCCCTCCACACGCGATATGGGCACGTGATGCGAGTGCATATTGGCGGCAGCAATCGCTTACTGTCGCTAATAATTATCCATTATGTCAGTCGTTATTTTATGTATCCATACCTATATAACAAGTTTATTAAAATATGTAACATACATCTCAGTTCATATTCTGCAGCTAAAGCAGAAATCTTCAAAGAGCTCATAACTTGGAATTATACAGAGACTGAGCAGTTCCTTAGGATTCCAGTCTAAAAATTGATTTTGTAATCCTTTTTTTTATATATATTTTTTTTCATTTATTCTTAAATTACTATGTATTTGTAACATTTTAATTTTCCATTCTTTTGAAACTTTAAAAGAAACTTTTTAATTGTATTTCCTCCTAAATCAATATTGGAAATCATGGTTATGGTCCTCGCAGGACAGGCTATTCCTAGTGCGAGGTTATCTATATCATATTATTTTTTGTATACTTGTGTTTACTTAAGTTAATGTTCGCCTGTCTTAGTGTACCTTATTGTTATCGCTTAGTTTTAAGTAAATAAAAAGTTTTTTTTTAAATTAAATTATGTATTAAATTTTTGGAAAATAAAACTGTTTGAATTTTCACTAATTCACATGATCATTTAATACGGGCTTATTGGATGGACAGACACAGCCAAGATAGCTCACCGGATTAGCAAACTGAAGTTTTTAATGTGATAGGTGGCAGACGAACTAAAGGATAGTCTTTTTAGATTTTCGCGTTGCATTATAACTATAATGGATCAATACGGGGATTAACACGATATTTATTATGTGAAACAACATTGTGTACTCACATATTTAAATATCATCGACATGGAATTCAGTAATTAACAAGTGCAAACCCCGTGCTAGGCCGTTACTAACGCAAACAAACACCGATACTGTTAGTGTAGGGTGTCGGAGAAGCTACACTGACAATTCATCTAGTGGCGAATTAATATCAAAAAATGTGAGGGTGTCCGAAGATTCACAGCCCGGCCCCAGCAGACGACGCCGTGCTCCGATAGTCCGCTCGTGACCACGGCTGCTGTAACGTAGCCGAAACGTCGAGCCAAATATGTGATTGTGTACTCACATATTTGGCTCGACGTAACTTCAACTCAGAAGTCAATTTTCAAAGGCATCATTATAACCTGACCTGACCGTGGGAGAGCCACGCTTCGGCATGAATGGGCCGGCTCGACCGGAGAGATATACCACGGCCTCACAGAAAACCGGCGTGAAGCAGCACTCTACTATGTTTCGCTGCGTGAGTGGGGATACCGGAGGCCCAATCCCGGGGGAAGGAGGGTTTAAAGGTTGGCAGCTCACTTGTGACTCCAATGGGGTCACGGGTATCCATGGGCGGCGGCAATCGCTTACCATCAGGTGTGTCGTCTGCTCGTCTGCCACTTATGACATAAAACTCGGGAAAAAACATCAGTGCTGAGCATTTTGGTAAGTTAATTTTATATTCCGGCTTCCCTTTTGAAAATATTCACCCTTCGCCACTGGTACACAATGTTGTTTCACATAATAAATATCGTGTTAATCCCCGTATTGATACATTATAAAACTAAAGGATCACCACCACACTCACAAAGGTAAGCAATTAGCCCTCCGTCGCCGCTCGCCCCTCAGCCTTCGCCAGGAATGCAACCTGCTACACATTAGTGGCGCTACGATTTAATAAACTCGACTAAACTCGTAGTTTCGTAGCATCGTAGCTGCTACAAAGTGTGGAGTCGGCTTTATAGCAAAAATTCGTTGGTCATAAATAAATAAATGTTTCACAACATTACATACATTGATCTGACTCCGAGATAGGTAGCTCAAGCACCTGTGTTACAGATATCAGAATGAAATGAAAATTGTTTATTCAATTTAGGTACATACAGTACACTTATGAATGTCAACATGTTTACCACTGGTTCGGAATGTAGTTTTCTGCCAAGAAGACACCAGCAAGAAACTCAGCAGTTACTCTTTTAAAAAAAAATGTTTTACAAAATGTCACCATTACCTTAAAAATATTCCTAAATTATTGTCATTCAAAAAATCGTCTATTTCATAATAGCCTTTCTTCATTAAACAGTTTTTTATATACAATTTAAACTTATGTGGGGGCAAGTCAATAATAATCTGAGGTAACTTATTAAACATTTTTATGCTCAATCCTATAAATGAACTGCCAACCTTTTGGAGCCTGATATTTGGAACGGCCAGTCTGTGCTTATTTCTGGTGTTAAGGCTGTGACAATCGGACTTTTTCGAGAACAGATGGAGATTCTTATGTACGTACATAAGGCAATCAAGGATGTATTGAGAAGCCACGGTAAGTATGTCGATTTCTTTAAACAAATCTCTAAGGGAGTCGCGCGATCTAAGGCCTTAAATGACGCGGATAGCTCTCTTCTGTAATACGAAAATAGCCTGTATATCAGCAGCTGATCCCCATAGTAATAAACCATATGACATGATGCTATGAAAGTAGCTGAAATAAACCAGCCTCGCCGTTTCAACATCAGTTAGTTGTCTTGTTTTTCTAACTGCATATGCAGCAGAACTAAGTCTACCTGCCAGGACATCAATATGGGGACCCCATTGCAGCTTAGAATCTAATGTGATTCCTAGAAATACTGTTGAATTTACGAGCGCAAGATGCTCATTATTTATGGTTATATTTGTATTAACCTGCCTCACATTTGGCATTGTGAATTTAACACATTTAGTCTTTTTGGCATTAAGTAGTAAATTATTAGTTGTAAACCAATATACCACTTGTGAGAGTGCATCGTTTACGTCGTCGAATACTTGCTTAAGCCTATCAACTCTAAAAATCAGAGAAGTGTCATCGGCAAACAATACAGTCTCACATAGGTCTTTTGTAAAGTGAGGAAGGTCATTAATATAAATTAAAAAAGTAGGGGTCCCAATATGGAGCCCTGCGGCACTCCCATGAGTAGAGGGGCGCCAGTAGAATTTATTCCATTAACACTCACTTTTTGGATTCTACAAGAAAGGTATGATTGCAGTATTGAGAGTGCATTGTCTGAGACACCATAATGCCGTAGCTTCATTATTAAAGTTTCATGGTTAACACAATCAAAGGCTTTTGATAAATCGCAGAAAACACCAACAGCATCTTGCTTATTTTCCCACGCATTGAAGACACGTTTCATTAGTGCCACTCCTGCATCAGTAGTGGATTTCCCTTTAGTGAATCCGTACTGGTTATTATGAAATAAGTTATTTATTTTGAAGTGAGCTGCTAATTGAGTGAATATTATTTTTTCAAAGATCTTACTCACTGCTGGTAATATAGATATTGGTCTAAAATTTGATGGGTCAGTTTTGTCCCCTGACTTATGCAGTGGTACAATTTTACTAAATTTCATTAAATTTGGAAAGTGACCCGTATCTACACATTTGTTAAATATAATAGCTAAATGTGATCAACAGAGGGATTACAAATATATAAGTATGACGACCCGTTTGGATAAGTAATAAACGCTGCCTCTAGTGCAAGGGTTGCGGGTTCGATCCCCGCACAGTTTAAACATTTGTGTGCATGAACATATCTGTTTGTATTGGTCTGGGTGTTTTCTATGTATCACAAGTATTTATTTACAAAAAAAAAGTATTAGATACCTATACAGTTTGTATCTGTGGACATTTACATCCCATTAACCACGTGTTCTACCAACCATTCTGAACAAAATTTGTTCTAAGACTTTTCGAAATTAGTCGAAAAAATGTTCGACTCCCCATACAAAATGACCAAGTCACGTGACCGACTTTGTATGAGAAGTTGAATTTCCAAAAGTCATAGAACAAATGTTGTTCAGAATGGTTGATAGAACACGTGGTTAAAGGGATGTAAATGTTCACAGATACACCCTGTTTGTACATATTTATTATTCCGCTGTTGGTTCTGATGGATATCAGAACCAACAGCGGACCTTTGTTACGGATGTAACACAGGTGCTTGAGCTACCTATCTCGGAGTCAGATCAATGTATGTGATGTTGTGAAATATTTATTTATTTATTAAATGGGTCATTGAGGGTCAGGACTGCTCAGGGATAAAATTGCTTGATATTTGTCAACCCTGAACAGTCCGGGCCCTACTGACTGATGCCTAACTACGTAACTGACAGGTTGGGATTGCATTGCAGAGATGACACTCTTTTTTATATGATAGGTGGCAAACGAGCAGAAAGATCACCTGATGGTAAGAATTGTCATCGCGCAAGGACAAGGTAACACTATTGGAGTCACAAGTGGGCTGTTAACCTTTAAAATCCCCTTTCTTCCCGGATATAAGTATACAAGTTACTCTATGCTCCGGTGTCCTCCATCGCCCGACAAGCAAGTGTTTGCCGAGAGATTGTAACCCCGAAATTGTTTAAAATAGATCCAGTTTAGTAGCTACAAATTTAAATCGGTTGGCGTCGCTAGTGTGCCCTACCCGTCACCTTAAAGGGTTGCGCAGGTCAGACGGCAGTTCATTGTAATTACCAGACTCCCCAAATTCTGAATCATAGTCTAAGCGTAGCCCGGGGTCCAAAGTTTCGACGACGGCTACCAGCTGACTCTACGCGCCGCACGCAGTAATTTATAAAAAAAATGTGTATTTTATTTTATTATGTTTTTTTTATATAAGAGGTGGCAAACGAGCAGACTAATGGTAATAATGTATGTATGAAATATTTTTGAATGTATCTTGTTGCCTAAAATCAACGAATTATTATTATTATTAAAGCGACAGCCGGGAATTACACCCTGAGATGAGGGATGATTTTTTATGTGATAAGGTAAAGGCACCCTATTCCGAGGGGTTCTCGAAATGGCACCTAATTCCGATGTATTTAGAATTACGGTATTTTCACTCAATTTATAAGATATTTTAGTCTCTAAGGTACTTTGATCGATCAATGACTTGTCTATGCATGTTTTTACAAGCATAAAAATGATTGATGTGTATGCGTTTTAAGCTAATTGGTCAGTTTTACGCTTGCAGCTGACTTGACCGCGCCCTCCATACATTACGGACCATAAGCACGTGAGTAACACGATTTTTTGAATAGCGTTTTATATTAATTTTATACTGTTGTGAGTTTTTGTTAAGATTTCAATTTAAGAAGGATAATATACTTTATCAGAAAAACTTAAAATTCTAGTATTTTTTACTATTAATTAAACAGAAAATAATTGTTAAAAAAACCACGGCATTAGGAGCCAAATATTATGCCAGTTTCTAATTACCGATGTATACCACGCAATTGCAATTTGATAGAGGTATTTTGTTTTTCTGATTTTGAAGTCAGTATTGTGATTCCGAATACAAAGCTTAAGTTCTGATCACATTTAGTACAATTTAATTATAAATATCTAATTACGAGGTACACTTAGAGCTCAAATTTGCTAGTTACAGCAGATATAAGATAGGCTATTTCGGTATTTTTTTTTATTCGTTGTTAGCACAGAATTTTAAGTAAGCAATGTTTTCTGATATAATCCACTGTATGTTTTATGTATTTTTTAAATAATAATCTAATTAAGGAATACTGCATTATAAATTGATCTAAAAATGTTGTACTTTTTATCACTCGGAATAAGAAAACTTGATTTAGTATCCCGAAACCCTATTCCGATGTATTTAAATCGGAATAAAGTTATATGAATTCCTAATTTCGTGGTATCAATATACGTTAAATACAGGATGTTCATAATCTTACTCAATTTATTAACTTAATATTATTTCTACTAGCATTACATATAACTTTTGTGTGATTTTTGTAAATAAAAAAATATATTTGCTCTTTTGAATCGAATATATGTACTTGTTCTTATTTATTATTAAAAAACTTACGCTTAGTGGTTTTGTCGTAGATCATGAAGCCGAGAAAAAATACACGGAACAGGATCTGCAAAACGCTATTAAAGCAATAAATGATGGCTGTAGCGTTTATAAAGTTTCCAGGCGTTATAATATTCCAGAAACGACATTACGAGACAAACGTGATCAAAAATATTGTGGTGATGTACCCGGCAGAAAAACGGTACTCACAAAGCTTGACACTACATAATAGCTTCTGACACTAAATAATATGTTATTTAGAAAATATAATATTTTTGATGAAGCCATTCCATAAGTATGATACAGCTACAGGGTATTTTTTTTATCGTGTTTCGCTTCCCAGTTCAACCGTCTTATTATTTGAAAATCTATGAATGCAGTTTAAATTGTTTTTAAAAATAAAATAATATATTTTAAGTGAAGCGTTCTATCTACAATGTGGCATGGCCGTGGGACGTCCTGTATAATATAATAATTAAAGTTTATACGGTATGTTTGTGCCATTTCTTAGTTATATAAGAAAAGCGATTGCGACTGATTTGAAAACTAAGAACAATAAATATACTTTATTTTTGAACATGATGTATCATTCTCCTTATGTCCTTTTTCTTTATAATTTGCTTACTCGGAATTAGGAGCTAAATAAGTCGGAATTAGGTTTTTTAAATCGGAATTAGGTGCTTTCGACTTATTTATGTTTTTAAATTATTTAATAATTTTAACATACATTTACAGTCTAACTGTCAGTATATTTCAATAAAAAGATAAATAACATTTCTAATAAAAATATCCAATTCTTAAGGAACAAATAATAAATACTTAATAATGAATGTTGTATCAAGTTTAGGTAAAAATGCCTCGGAATTAGGTGCCTTTACCTTAAGTCACAGTCAAATAATTGTTTATTTGCATAGGCTTGTACACAGCACTTACAAATCGTCATACATTTGAATGACTTAAAACTATTTATAAGTACTTATGAATAATTTACATGTTAATACATAATATATGTTGAAACATAAAATATACTAAAGAAATAAATAAACATAATGCGATTCTACCACCGGCTCGGGAAGGTGGCAGACGAGCAGTCGGATCACCTGATGGTAAGTTATTGCCGCCGCCCATAGACACCCGCGACACCAGTGGAGTCACAAGGGCGCTGCCAACCTTTAAACCCTCCTTTCCCACGGATTGGGCACCCTCACTCACGCAGCGAAACACAGCACAATGCTGCTTAACGCCGGTTTTCTGTGAGGCCGTGGTATCACTCCGGTCGAGCCTGCTAATTTATGCCAAAGCGTGGCTCTCCCACGGTCAGTGATGAATGAGTGAGTGGATGAAATCCAACGCAAGATGTTCTTCTGCCAACTCACTCGACGCACAATACTTTCAAACGTTCAAAACATTTATCTTTTAAACTCAAAATAGAATCTATCTCCCTCCAACACACTAGAACAACAAGGACATAAAAAAATAGAACCTCCCTTTGCTCCACATTTGAACAACATAAATTCTCAAGTAATCCCCTCTTCATATCGCACCATGAAACAGCCATCAGTAGACGTCGCTCGCGCGGCTTTTGAGCTGATGTGCTTTTGAAAAGCACCTTTGAAATATGCTCTCAATCTTCACGTAACGTCTTTAGCATTACCACACTAATTCCACATCCTCCTCATCTTACTATTCAGGATAGGGTCATTTCACTCAGTACTTTTTTTCTTAGTATGGGATAAATAGTTCAGCGGTTTTCGTTAAATGGGGCTTGTAAAAAGAAAACAGCTTTAAAAGCAATCAAGCAGGTTCGGCGTCTTTTTCGGTAGATGTCACTATGCAATTTTACAGCGCGCTGGTAAAGCATGTTTCCGAAACAATAACCTCAAACCGCCTGTCCACATTAGCAATTTTAAAACAGTACGGGAAATAAATAAACCAGAGGTCCAGAAGGTATTAGGAATTACGTTATTTAGCTAATAAAATTATTTCTGATATTTATTTTAATCGTCTCCCTGACGAATTATCGAAAGGCCTCCTTTCTACATAGCCGTTGAATTTCGGTCGGTTTCCCCTAGATGGCGCTAGCACTGGCTAGCCGGCTGATTCCTACCCTCCACCCCACTTCAGCCTGGGGGGCTCCTCCGCTGGGTGAATAAGTCACTGAGACATTGTTGTCCCAAAAAGGTAATCTTCTGAATGCAACACAACTGGCGCCATCTGTGACTTGTTCCGGGTGAATAAGTCACAGAGACATTGTTGTTACCTAAATGTAACCTGAATACAACCTGTCTGAATAGCAAGCGTCATCGTCATCGTCATCGTCAGCCCATTTAAGTCCCCACTGCGGGGGGGCACGGGCCTCCCTCAATCACATGAGGGGTAATTGCCATACTCACCACGCTTGGCAGACGGGCGAGGGTTTTGATGGTAGGGGTAGGTCAAATGAAGGTCAATGCTAATTTATTAAAATTTGTTATGAAATACTAATGACTCGAAACGGTTTTCGTATTAGAACCTGCTTAATTTTTTTCCCCATACAACATTCCATAGCTTTCAAGCCCTGTCCAGATAATTAGTCTTCAAACTTACGGCTTCAAACTTTGTAATATTTTCGCAGACCTAGATAGATTCGACGCAAACTATCTGAGTAAGTATTTTCAAATGGACAATGCCAGTATCTATATTTGCCTTGATTTTGATTAACTTTGGAATCAAAATCAAGGCAAATTATACGTTCTAACTCGTTTAATCTGCCCGGGAGCGGAACCCGGGACCGAGCGAGATGTATTAGAGAAATTCCTTCAAGAGCAGGCGATAATGGTCGTATCTCCTCCGCCTGTTGCCAGTTAATCCTGACCGCGTGACCGCAGGCGTATCGCGACGGCATCGATTCCGCGAAACCGTCGGCAAATGGCGCGAGTTACGGCCAATCTTCTTTGCTAATACTTTAGCGAAGGTACGACCTGCAAAACAAAGGGAACTAGTTTATTAAATAATTGTAATTACCTACTAGACTTCCCGCATCCTCGAGAACAAGTCCAAGCATAGCCCAATTAATAAACTGTTCCATGTAGCTAAAACATAAATACCAGCGCGATGCAAACGACACCGCGCGCCATCTATTAGCTCCATTTGGAACTAATACCTTCGCAAAGTCTACTGCCGAAACGATATAATTTGCCTTGATTTTGATTCCAAAGTTAATCAAAATCAAGGCAAATTATACGTTCTAACTCGTTTAATCTGCCCGGGAGCGGAACCCGGGACCGAGCGAGATGTATTAGAGAAATTCCTTCAAGAGCAGGCGATGGCGAGCTTTAATGGGCTAAATATCTTGAGCCGGGATAATTCGGGGGTGGACCGATAGCAAAGACAATAAATAGGCTTTAGGTTTTAATATACTATGTATTTTTAAAGAGGAGGAGGATACTCCAACCGATTACGGCTACGGCGGCCAATCTCAACGATCAGCCACGTACGCAGGATATATTACAATGCTCAAGTGTGTGCGCAAACACAAGTGCACTCTCTATACCCTTATTATTATTATTTGATAGAAATGGGGTGAGCCCAGCGTCTCATAGACACTGCGACCAGTAGATGATCTATTGTGGCAGCCCCATAACCTATTACAGCACCTCATGTAGCTCCAGTTCCAGGATAATCCCGAGAATGGAGGTAATAGGGGAGCCGAGATCATACCCTAGGTAGGGTAGGTACCAGTGGCGAAGGGTGAATATTTTCATAAGGGAAGCCGGAATATAAAATTAACTTACCAAAATGCTCAGCACTGATGTTTATGTCCGAGTTTTAAGATTTTTTTTATGTCATAGGTGGCAGACGAGCAGACCAGACGGAACACCTGATGGTAAGCGATTGCCGCCACCCATGGATACCCGTGACACCATTGTCACAAGTGAGCTGCCAACCTTTAAACCCTCCTTGCCCTTGATTGGGCTTTCCGGTACCCCCACTCACGCAGCGAAACACAGTAGAGTGCTGCTTCACGCCGGTTTTCTGTGAGGTCGTGGTATATCTCTCCGGTCGAGCCGGCCCATTGATGCCGAAGCGTGGCTCTCCCACAGTCAGTTCAGGTAATAATGATGCCTTTGGAAAACCCGTGCTCGTAAAACCCGTGCTACTCCAAACTGAACTAGACTCCGAAAATATTAAACAGGGAAAACAAAACATTTTATTTAACTTACAACTGCCTGTCATCCACGTATGTTGGATTGGCAAATGGATGTATGGAAATATTTAAAAAAATATTTGGAATGTGACATTACTTTAACACAACACACAATACAAAAATTAATCCATTTCACCACAATTCAACACCATAACAAATAAAATTCGACAAAACGAAACTAACAACTTGTTTACATACAATTCGCATTATCCGCCATTAAATTTAAACTAAAAAGCAAGGGAAATAAAAATGTAGTATGCGCCTGTCATGATTTAATACCACTACATTCATTCTTAATTCGGAATCATTACAATTTTACTCAATCGAGTGATCTTTCTCGCTTGCACCTGTGCATTGCCAATTAACCTTTCTCTATAACAAGCCGATAGGCATCGAGTTATTTTCAAGTAAATTTGCGCGTGCTAAAACGAGACGGAACATGACGATCTGTTCACACAAATGAAAAGGACAGATGCTCAGTATGAGATTTTGTAGTATGAAGAAGTAACTCGGTATTTTACCGGCTTGCCTTGCCACTGCATTATTTGCATTGCTCATAAAATTTTGTAGGCGTTTAGTCAATTCAAACTATTTGAACTAAGTGTGACGCTAAGTGAACAATTTAAGAGATAAAAATATCGTTGGCCCATAGTTTTGATTTTTCTTAAGGGAAGCCGACGGGAATCGGCTTATATGGACTCTTCGCCACTGGTAGGTACCCATCTCTATACCCTTACCCTCATATTCAGATGGGACACCAGTGTGACACGACCGCAGAGGGATCGGGCGCAGGACCAACGGCTTAACGTGAAAATTTTCGCCCGACAAGGGGATCGAACCCAGGACCTCTTGCGCTCACCACTGCACCACCGAGGCAACCCTTATACGTAATCCGAAATTACGAAACACTTGTGCGAAGTAATCGACACCTAGCGCCATCTCTTATCATAAACTGAAACGAATAACTTAATTAACTTAATTAATAATCTTTTCTTTTGATCAATGGTGTTCCTCCTCTCCATTTTTGTTGTGCCCGACAGGGTTCACAGTGATCTATTGTGTATAACTCTTCTTCATCTTTAAGATCTTATAATGTAGGTACACTGTGAAATGCAAATAAAATATTGAGTATTGAGTATTGAGTATCGAATATCTTGCTCAATTCGTTTCGGCAGTAGACTTTGCGAAGGTATTAGTTCCAAATGGAGCTAATAGATGGCGCGCGGTGTCGTTTGCATCGCGCTGGTATTTATGTTTTAGCTACATGGAACAGTTTATTAATTGGGCTATGCTTGGACTTGTTCTCGAGGATGCGGGAAGTCTAGTAGGTAATTACAATTATTTAATAAACTAGTTCCCTTTGTTTTGCAGGTCGTACCTTCGCTAAAGTATTAGCAAAGAAGATTGGCCGTAACTCGCGCCATTTGCCGACGGTTTCGCGGAATCGATGCCGTCGCGATACGCCTGCGGTCACGCGGTCAGGATTAACTGGCAACAGGCGGAGGAGATACGACCATTAACGGATTGATAAGAAATATTTATTTGCTAGACACAAGGCATACTTACCACATTCCAGACAATAACAATAACACTGTTGCTTAGTGTTGTATTGAAAATAAATACATTGGATACCTGCGGTCACGCGGTCAGGAATCAGGATTAACTGGCAACAGGCGGAGGAGATACGACCATTAACGGATTGATAAGAAATATTTATTTGCTACACACAAGGTATACTTACCACATTCCAGACAATAACAATAACACTATTGCTTAGTGTTATTGAAAATACAGTGGATTTCGTGAGGAAGGTCATTAATATAAATTAAAAAAGTAGGGGTCCCAATATGGAGCCCTGCGGCACTCCCATGAGTTGAGGGGCGCCAGTAGAATTTATTCCATTAACACTCACTTTTTGGATTCTACAAGAAAGGTATGATTGCAGTATTGAAAGTGCATTGTCTGAGACACCATAATGCCGTAGCTTCATTATTAAAGTTTCATGGTTAACACAATCAAAGGCTTTTGATAAATCGCAGAAAACACCAACAGCATCTTGCTTATTTTCCCACGCATTGAAGACATGTTTCATTAGTGCCACTCCTGCATCAGTAGTGGATTTCCCTTTAGTGAATCCGTACTGGTTATTATGAAATAAGTTATTTATTTTGAAGTGAGCTGCTAATTGAGTGAATATTATTTTTTCAAAGATCTTACTCACTGCTGGTAATATAGATATTGGTCTAAAATTTGATGGGTCACTTTTGTCCCCTGACTTATGCAGTGGTACAATTTTACTGAATTTCATTAAATTTGGAAAGTGACCCGTATCTACACATTTGTTAAATATAATAGCTAAATGTGGGGCAATAGTAGATATAATAGATTTTAAAACTTCTGTTGAAATACCCCATAGGTCCTCAGTTTTTTTTAACTTAAGGTCCTTAAATGTTTTTATAATTATATGGTCAGTAACATGACTAAAGCAAAAAGTAGCTTGACACTTCTCCACACAATCTTTCAGCAGGGACTCAGCAAGATGTGGACAAGAATTTAATGACTGAGTAGTAGTGATTGCTATATTGGAGAAAAAAGATTCAAATGCGTCCGCTATTTCAGCATCAGCGTAAAGATTTTTATTATTTATTTTAAGAGAGATCTTGGTATCATATGATTTTGTTTTGCAAGTCTCTTTATTAATTATACCCCAAGTAGCTTTAATTTTATTGCCAGATTTACTTATTTTTTCTTTTAAATAATTTGCTTTAGCAAGTGCACAAAATTTCTTAAATATTTTAGAGTATTTTTTTACATATTCAAGCATTCTAGTGTTACTAGAAGTTGCTTTAATGGCGTATAATTCAAATAATCTTGTTCTACTTCTATAAATTCCCTTTGTAGCCCAGTCACTAAATTTCGTCTTAGTATTGTCTACTTTAAAAGTTTTCTTTGTAAATATAGTATCAGATACAGATTTTATCGCACTGAATACTTGTTCATACAGTTGGTCAATAGTATTATTATCATCAAGTGGTAAAAAGGAAAATTTTTCTTGAATTTTTTCTTTAAAATTTTCCATTCGATTTACAGTAATAGGTCTGTATACAAATGTCAATGAAGAGGGGACATCATGATGTTCAAAGACTACTTTCTGCCCACTGTGGTCGGAATTTATAAAGTTTATTATAGATTTTGTGATAGGTTCAGAATCACAAAAAATATTATCAATGCAAGTAGCTGATGTAGGAGTTACTCTAGTGGGTTCAATAAAAAGATTATTTAAATTAAAAGATTTAAATAGTTTTAAAAACCGAATGGAGTTTTGTGAACTTTCTAAAATATTAATGTTAAAGTCCCCACATACAACTACTTTCTTGTTACAATTACACACTTTTTTCAGAACATCTTCCATTGTGGTTTCAAATAAATTGTAGTTACCTGAGGGTGGTCTATACACACAAATAATAATAAACCGCTCCAGTTCTGCACAAGATAATTCAATAGTTCGTTCAATAGAGAGTGACGTAACATCTTTACGGCATTTTGCCTTTAATGAGTTATTTAATAAAATAAGTGACCCACCTCTAATAGCGGACTCCCTTGTGAACGAACTAATGACTTTATAGTTATCTATACTAATCAATAATTCACACTGTTGTAACCAGTGTTCTGTTATACATAGAACATGTATATTCATTTCTTTAAGAAACAATTCCAATTCTAGTTCTTTGTTAGAAAGACCCTGAATATTTTGGTGAATAATGTTTAAAAAGTTGGTCTTTCTATTTGTCACTAAATCTAATTCGCTAGAGTAATCCTCTATTGTCTTAAGGGATAATTTAAATTATTATTCGGAACTGTTTCCGAAGTCCGATTATACATGTCAATATTATGCTCTATAGAAGCAGATTGAGTAGCCAAATTCTTGGCTGAACATTTAATATAATATGATAGCGACAATGCTATCTGTCGTTTATACAATTTTGGAAGATAACATTTATCTTTTGTCCAAATTAAATTACATGTCAAACTTGAATTTATGTCAATAATATGGAATTTATTATTATTACATGTCATTAAATTCATACTAAGATTTAATTTATATCTATAGTCATTTTCTGACTGTGTTAAATTTTTTCCATAAGGAAGTGTAAACATTACAATTTTATTTACATTTAATGCAGTCAAGCTGTCAAAGCATTTAATTAATATTTTTTTATTTACATTTCCCCTGTTGGCAAACATAATAATAAGGGTGGTATTTTCTTTAAACTTGTATAAGTTGATTTTTTTTATAATATCACAGAAGGATGCATTTGGATAACAGTTGTTTGAAATTGCTTGTCCCAAGTAGTGACTCAATATCAGGCCCATATTTGTACCCAGCTCATCACTAAACATAACTACGTCGTTTTTAATAATAGGTTTAGATAGGACGAAGGAACTGTTGGAGTTTGTTGCGCTGAACGAATGCCGTAGGTTATCACAATTTGGTTGTGACAATGACGACTCACACTCCGGCCGCGAACCGTTCAACAAACTATGCTTTAATTCAAGGGACTTAGATTTAACGTCACTATAGACAATGGTCGCTATAACCAAGATCGTAATAAATCAAATCCATTGTAATTAAAAAAAAATGGTCTAGAGTGCTTCAAGTACCGGTCCGTGATCTCAGGGTCCTAGAGGCCAGACCCAGAGGAGAACCCCACACTACGCGTCCGCCTCCCAGCGGACGGGTGTGCATAATGCGGCGCCGACGTCTGCCATTGCACATCGGGCAGGCATTTCCACCTCGTCAACGAGAAAAAACCGACCAAATGCATCTATCTTACTTGCTGTTACGGAACCCATGAATCGGACTCGCCCATTGAAGGGTTCCGTAACAGCAAGTAAGATAGATGGAAGGTAAAGTTTCCAGTTTATAATGCATTAAAAAAACTACTTACTAGACCTAATTCAAACCAAATTTCGTTGTATGATAATGTATATCATATTTTTTTTTATTTTATAATTCTTTTATTATAGAAGTTAGAGGGAGGGGGACACACACATTGAACTGAAACTCTAAATTTTTTTTTATCATCAAACCCCATATCTATGGATAGGTCTTTAAAAATGATTTATTTATTTATTTATTTATTTGGACAACCAACAAGAACATACACCTTAAAAACTAAGGGATACAAATTGTCACGTACATGAGTTGGTGCTGCCTTAATTATAGGTTGCCACGGAAAGCGTGAACAAAAGTAGTTGGGGGCATAAGGCTTCCCTTAGCATGTAAAGAAAAAATATAAAGTTAAATAATAATTACACCCAGGCACTGATCAAACACAAGTGTTCAGCACACGAATGTTTGTCCATAGTGGGAATCGAACGCGCGACCATTGGCGCATTAGGCAGTGTCACTACCAAAAGCGCCATTGGGCCATTCGACAAGTGAATCATCGAGATTTTATTTTATCTTATTATTTCTTATTATTAGACAATAGTAGGCGTAATTTATATTTAAATGTAGGTAAACTAAGATTAAATACATCAATGTCTTTATTTTTGCAAACCAAATTATATTCGGTTTGGAGCCTGTTAATAGGGGAAAAACGACCAAGATTTGTCTTAGAGCGCTTTGGCTTAAACAGTGAATATCTGGAGAGACGTGGTAGACTATGTGTTATTGTAATATTGATTTTTTTAAGTAGTTGGGGACAATTTATATTACCGTTGACTAATTTGTGAAGGAATGATAGATTTAAAATTTTACGGCGATTATTAAGAGGTGTTAGTTTGAAATAGGTAAGACGATCAGAGTAACTTTTAAATTTTTTACATAAGTTATATTTGTATGACAAGTGGTACATGAACCTTTTCTGAACGCGTTCAATTTTATTGGAGTGGACTTCGTAGTGCGGATGCCAAACCACGCAGCAGTATTCTAGCATGGATCTAACTAAACTCTCATATAATCTTATGATACATGATTTATTCTTAAAGGTTTTGGTGTTTCTGATTATAAAACCAAGGCATTTTAAAGATTTATTTACTATGTGGTCGTAATGTTCCTTAAAGTTTAATTGCTTATCCAGTATAACACCTAAGTCACGTATTGAATCTACGCGTCGAACACTTTTGCCGTCAATTGTGTAAATTCCCGGTAACTCACTGAGCTTACGGGTAAAACTGATATAGCAGCATTTGTTCACATTCAAAACCATCCCATTAATCTTACACCAGCGAACAAGTCTATTTAAATCATCTTGAAGTAGTGCTTTATCTTGCCCGTTCCTAATTGGTCTCATTAACTTAAGATCATCTGCATAAAGATATGGTTTGCTATATCTGAAGCAAGAGATCACGTCATTCATATAGATATTAAAGAATATAGGTCCTAAATGGGAACCTTGAGGGACGCCTGATAAATTTGGAAAGGGGTCGGATGTAAAACCACTTACTACGACTTTAGATGTACGGTCACTTAAGTAAGACTTGCACCAATCGAAAAAGGCGCCAGCAAAACCAAACTGCGATAATTTTTGAAGTAAGCTGTAATGGGGAACTTTATCGAACGCCTTTGATAGATCCGTGTAAATGACGTCGACTGGTATGCGACCATCCACTGAGCGGGATACCTCATCAACAAATTCTGTTAAGTTGGTGCTAGTTGAACGGGCAGCAACAAATCCGTGTTGGGAGTCTGTCAACACACTTTTAATGTGCCATGTTATATAAGGACATAGCAGAGATTCTAATAATTTTGCAAATACCGATAAGATGGTGATGGGCCGGTAATTTATGGCGTAGTTTATATCCCCAGATTTATGGATAGGAACGATAAGGCCCGTCTTCCAGACTGATGGGAACAGGCCCGCTGTCAGCGATGCATTAAAAATAGATGTAAGAGGCGAGGATAGTTGCTTAGCACAGTTGACGGCAAAGACCGAAGGAATGCCATCTGCACCAGCTCCCTTGTTTCTGTCCAGGGATTCAAGACGTTTCAAAACTTGGTCCTCAGAGAGAGTTAAATTGCTTAATGAGTAGGAGACTTCGCACTTAATGTTAGCTTGATTGTCAATTGGCAATTCAACGTTATCTGCATTGTAAGATGAAGAAAAGTAAGTAGCGAGAGTGTTACAAATTTCTAGGCCTGAAGAGACTGTTATGTTTTCATAATTAAGAGATGACGGGAACGAAATACTGTTTTTATTTTTTTGTTTTATGTAGGAGAAAAATAGTTTAGGATTGGATTTGACAGATTTTTCTATTAATTCTATGTATTTATTATAGCACTGAGTAATAAGAACATCACACCTTTTTTTCAATGACTTAAACGATAAGTTATCAAGAGGGTTTTTATATTTTTTAAAGCGTACCCGATACTTATTTTTTTCTTTCAGTAAGTGTTTAAGTTCCTTGGAATACCAAACAGGAATTCTGCTCAAAGTAGCAGGTGAAATGGGTACGAATTTCTTAATTGCCACATTCAATATTTGATAGAACCTATCAACCATACCGTCTACTGATGTACATGTGCTAAACTCATGGGGCCAATCGGTATGGGCTAAAGATTCACAGATGCTATCATAGTCTGCCTTATAAAAATTGTTTTTGTAAGAATCTATATTGGCATGTAACCTATGACTAGAGTAGTTATATAATGCGTTAAATACCAAGGCGGGATGGTGAAAATCGATTTTGCTAAGGGGTTCTGTTGGTGACAATAGGTTATTAATAGGCATATTGGTAAGAATTAGGTCTAGAATTTTACCATTTTGATTGGTTATATAATTTAGTTGAGACAATTGGTTTAATGACATAAACTCCAAAAGATAATTTGAGGTCGCACAGCTAGAATTTATTTTCGGCGTTAATGGTGATCCAGGTGGGCCAATCCAGTCTATATTACTTTGATTTAAATCCCCGCAAATCAAGGTAAGGTTATATTTACTTAAAATTAAACTGGCATGATTACAGAAGTGTTCAAAGTGTTCTTTTATAACGGGTGGTGAGAAATAAACAGTACATAATAATAATTTTTCAATTTTTTTGTCCACCACTACATCAATTTCTATCCACAAGTCTTCACTATCGCTTTCATACATCTTTATAATACTAGATTTAATTTTTTTGGAGATAGCAACTAAAACACCACCACCTCCCTTTTTACGTTGTAAACGACTAGTTTCGCGGTCTCGCCTATAAACGTTATAATTACATGTAAATAGCTCTGAATCCATAAAACTATTATTTAGCCAAGTCTCGTTAAGAATAATAACATCATACTCGCATTTAGCAGAATTAATGTACAAGTCATTTGTCTTTGTACGCAAGCCTCGAACATTCTGAAAATAGAAACTTAATTTACGAGCGAACTTTAACAAATAAGTTATAGACACATTATAGGTAAACAATAAACGAATCTAAAGCTAATATTACAGACTATTCAGTTTTTTGAGTACTTCTTCGTTACGCACAAAAATCGCTTCTGATGTGTCGGTTTTTCGAAGATAAACTCGGCCGCCACGAATCCATACAAACTTGTAGGTTTTTTCTTTAGCTAATTTGCGCGCGGCTGCATGAAGTTGTTTATTCTCAGGCGACAAATTCTCCGTAACGTAGATAGGTGTAAATTTAGTAGATGAGATCCCAAGATGTCCGGTATTGAGTTTATTTCCAGGATTTTTCTTGTTGAATTCAATGACCGCAGCGAGTAGACAGTCACGGGTTCGCGGTGAATTCAATTTAAGCAAAATCGAACGTGGTCGAGGGCTGTTAGATTGTAATTTCGCCGTTCGGGAGCAGTAAATAATATCCTTCTCGTTCACATTATAATTTACTGTTTTTCCAAGTTCCCGCGCGATGGAAATTAAGTTCTCGGATTTGCGTTCGGGGACGCATTGTATCTCCAGATTTGATGAGCGGGAAAGTTGGTCAAACGTATTTAAACGCAGCCTTAGTGAGTGTATGTCGGATTTCAAAGTTTCATTTTCCTTTTTTAAGGTTATAATTTCGGTGTTTGCGGCAGTTATGTTACTTTTCATACTATCAAAATCCTCGCTAATAAATTGTAATGATTTTTTAATTTCATTTAATTCGTTCAAAACAAAATCTTTCATAACGTCGCGCATCTCTTCACGAATAATTTCGCGTATATTTTGCGTGCCTGCATCAGAGGTAGATGGCAGATGCAGACTTGATTCGCTATCCATGCGATTTTGTTGCTTGCGACGAGTATTACTAAAGGTCATGTCTGCCAGCCCTGTTGGTGTGGACGGACGAACTGGTTTACTCGAGTTGTCGTTCTTAGGCTGTTTGGTCTGGCAAATAGGACATAACCAATTTCGTTTGAAATCTCCAGAGGAATTTTCCCATTCACATTTTTTAAGGTTTATACATAGAAGATGAAATTTATTTGGGCAGCGTTTACATCTCATAAAACAGTCATCGTCAATCACATCGGGACAAGCCGCGCAGCTACTCATCGTCATTTTTTATGCACGCACGATACGGGTGCGGTTATAATGAGGTAGAAAGAGCGAGTAATATTTATTATTTATTATCTGGTCTTACCGCAGCGGTGAGGTATGCGGTCCCCGCGCTAGCATCTATCGTCCGTGACCTTGCAAGCGATCAGTGCAAGTTATTATTTTCTGTTAGAATCACTGCACTCAAGATTCACTAATAGATCAATCGTTAGAAGTGTCAATAGGGTTAACTTTGGTATGCACAAATTACTATTTTTGTATTAAATTATTGGAGAAACGGTGTACACGACCGCTCCCAACTAACAGCGTACGACGAAGATGAATGATGCTGAGGTTTCTAATTTTTTTTTTTTCTAAACTTAATACTTTGTGCAAGAGACGCTCCCAAAGTGGTAAAATGTGTGTCCCCCCTCTAACTTCCATAATAAAAAAATTATAAAACTAAAAAAATATATTTGATATACATTACCATAGAAAATAAAAACAAATCTTTAAACATTTAGTCAACTCAATTGTTTTACAATTAAGTAATATCTTACTTGCTGCTACGGAAAACTTCATGGACGAGTCTCACTCGCACTTGGCCGGTGTTTAACCTTTGGGTACGGAATCTTAAAAACGTCATCTGTGGTTAAAAACATAACGGAAATCATGTAAAAATGCGAAAACCGCGATCTGATCTCGAAAATCACGAAATAATTAGGACTTAAATGAGACATTATCTTCTAACCACAATATAGAAACTACATACATTATTCCTTGTTCTAGTTTATACATATGTATATTAACTTTTTTTTTGTTTTTGTTTAATATTTTTTCCTATGTATTACTGTGCAATCTCCTTATGCTTATGTTATGTGTCCTGTCTATGTAAATCTTTTATGTGGTCAATAAATGTTTACTTACTTACTTACTTACATAATAATGATTTTAATTAACCTACATAAATGAGAGAAATATCTAAACAATAGATGGTTTAATTTGTCCCGTATTCCGGAGAGCATGGGATATTAATAACGATTACCGTGAAACTCAGGCATCAAGTTTCGGTGTGTGTCCATTTTCCAACGACATTCGAGATAACACTTACTTGCTGCCGCGCTCAGAGACGTCAATTACGCTAAATGTATGGAGAGTCTTCATGCTAATTGAAATAAGTGCCAATATTTTTTTTTCTCTTTAAGTACCAATTAAAGTTAATTTGACGTCTCTGAGTGCAGCCATTAGCGTTAACTTTACATACTAGCCAATTGCGTCGCTTATTTTCTCTTAACATTTGCAAAAAATAAACAAATGTTTTACCATTACCATTATGTACCTAATAGTAGATAGTATTCTGTAAACAAGCTCAAGTTAAGTAACGTTATTTATATTGTTAAGTTTCGGCACTGTTTGTCTTTCTGTATGTCAAAATTTTATATGTATTGCTTCTTAATGACTGTTTGTGCCAAAATAAATGAAAAAAAAAATCACAGAACAATAATAATCACAGAACTTGACTACTTTTTTTATGTGATGGCAGACGGATCATCTGATGGTAAGCGATTGCCGCCGCCCATGGACACCCGCGACACCAATTAAGTCACAAGTGCGCTGCAAACCTTTAAACCCCCCTTTCCCCCGGATTGGGCCTCCGGTACCCTCTCACTCACGCAGCGACACAGCACAGTGCTGCTTCACGCCGGTTTTCTGCGAGACAGTGGTATCCAGTCCGATCGAGCCGGCCCATAAATAAAAGTACTTTTTTATCTACACTTTAAGGTACTGCATAATGTACCTACATGTACCTAAACCGGTTCGATTTCAAACAATTTCGGGGTTACAACCTTACGGCTAACACGTATACTATTTATAAAATAATCATGCACAAATGTTGGGTCCGTTTTTGTACGCGAAAAATTGATTCACGCCAAAAGTGGCCGCTTTTGGCGTGAATAAACTTTTCGCGTTTAGTAGCTAAAAACTAAAATCGATTGGCGTCGCTAATGTGCCCTACCCGTCACCTTAAACCTACATCTAAATATGTCTCGAATCTAACATCTCGAAAATGAATAAATAGGTAAATAAATGTACTTAAAGCGATTTTAGTCAAATATTCAGATATTTTCGTAGGTTTGATGCTGTCTGTACTACCTACAACATGTGCGGATAAAGAATGGGATCAGAAATGGCGGCGCATCTGTTAACTTCTCGCTCGCACACTATCTGCGTCTATACTCGCACTCGTGGTGTGCGAGTATAGACGTAAATAGTATGCGAGCGAGAAGTGAATAGATGCGCCGCCATTTCTGATCCCATTCTTTATCCGCACAGGTTGTATAACATTTTATTATGAAAAAAAAAACAAAATCGTCATAACCTAAGGTCTGATTTGGATGTTCGCATAATTTGTAGGTATTACTAATTCGACATAACATCGGAATTCTTCCTATCTGCCACACTCAGAGTCGTTGATTAACTTAGTTCGCTACTTAAGAAAAAATATTGACACTTATTTTGATACTCATAAAGACTACCGATACTAAAGTTAATGAACATTAGCTTAATTGACGTCTCTGAATGCGGCCGTAAGGCCACTAACGGTCCACGTTTAGTAAGAACCACTCATCATCATCATCCATCATCAGCCTATCGCAGTCCACTGCTGGACTTAGGCCTCCACAATTGTACGCCACTGTAATCTATCCATGGCTTCTCGCATCCAGCTCTTGCCAGCCATCCTGCGCAGACGCGGTCTCCACTCTAGAACTCGTTCACCCCATCGGTTGTCGGTTCTGCGGCTAATATGGCCAGCCCACTGCCACTTTAGCTTGCTAATTCGGTGAACCACTGTTATAATGGAAACAGTTCCCCAATCCCACTAAGCAATCAAATTATATAAACAGCTGTAATGAGAGAGTGCAAACTAATGAATAATTCAGACATAACGATAACGGCCTGAATTCATAATTGGGCCTTGTTAGGACAATATTGTCCATAATTTGGGCCTTAGGGACTAAGCAACTAACTAAGGGGACTTTGATCTTATAAATGCGTCGTAAGCTTAAAGCAACAAGGTCGTAAGTAAGGAAGTCTTGAGAGAATAAAATAGGTAAATAAAATTTTAATTAAATCGTCCTTCGTAGGGCGCCCAATAGGATGTCCAGGCCGATAGCTGTTAGATCTAAAATCACTCAACGTTTAACAGCTTGGCATATTGAAATTTAGCCTATTATAATGACTCATATGCGAAAAATTGAATTGTAATTGTCGAAGCAATCTATAAACATGACAAATAATAGTAATGTCATTTGCAAGTTTTTACAAAAAAATTAAGACGATTGATTTTTCTTCAAAAACTATCGGCCTAGGCATCTAATAATTAGATAGAACGTTTATCACCACCATCATCCAATAATTGGATGATGGTGGTGATGAACGTTCAGCCATCTGGTAAAACCATTTATAAAATCTGTGGGTTCAACGTAACAGTAAACAGTAAACGACATGGCCAGTTGTTCTTCAGCTATTTTTATAATTGGATGCTGGCGTTATGCGCTAGACGTCCGATTGGATGGCTAATTTAACCAGGGTATAGGATATAGGCTGCGATATAAACGGCGTCACGTGTAAATTCAACATCAGCCTATTTAAGTCCCCACTGCTGGGGCACGGACCTCCCTCAATCACATGAGGGGTAATTGCCATACTCACCACGCTTGGCAGACGGGTTGGCGAGGGTTTTGATATAAATGCAGAGTTTTCCTTCTCTGGGTGCTGATGATCATGCCAGCAGCTTTACCTTAGTCGCCTTTTACGACACCTCGGTGAGAGTTAGGGTGGCCTATTCTACTCTGCTGGGACCACACGGCTGATAAATAGGCTGATGATGACCTGTAAATTACCCTTGTTGTCCAACAACCGTTTTGACCGTTCTTATGTCTGAGACTCAAGTGTTATTTTTGATATGCGGGGTAATAGCTCGACTAAATTTGTGTCGCCGTCTTTAAGTATTCTGAATTCAATAGATCGGTCTATTATCTAAACACTCAAAAATGCACCTAACCTAAGTGCATTTCAGTTTTTAGATAATGAACCGAAATTTGTATGGTTATTGATGTGAGTTGTATACACAGAAATACTTAATAAAAAGATAAATTACCTACTTATAGGTTTTGGTTTAGTAAAAATATAAATTTTATTTTGAAAAACATGTAGCGCCTAATTAATTTAAGACTGCAATGTTGAGTTCAATTTGTAAATAAAGTCTTGAATTTTTTTTTATAATGGCGCCACTGCCACTTACGTTAGGGCCATGCTCTAGGCTTAATATGGGAGCTCTGTAACATTTCTCAAGCATTCGTTATCATGATTTTCTTAGTTTTTAAAATTTTCGCGTCGCATTATAACTATAATTAATCAAGACGGGATTTACCACGATATTTATTATGTGATACATCATTGTGCATCTAGCTCGTGACCACGGCTGCTGTAACGTAGCCGAAACGTCGAGTAAAATATGTGAGTACACAATGATTTTCTTGATAATAAGAAAACTGAGGAACATTTTATTTGACAAAATCTATATTTTCGCATGAGACTTTTTGATTGAATTTATAAAGAGCAGTTTTCCAGTAGGTATTTATACATTTCCTAGTGATTCGCTAGATGGCGCAATCAGTCCCTGTAAATGTTAGGTGTGGTATGATATTTCATGTGGACCCTAATTTATGGGAAAATTGTTTAAGGTTTTTACATTAAATATCTTAATACTTCGCAGTTAATATGTATTTTTAGTGCTATGTACATTTTAAATGACAGAGAGTGATTCAAAACGAAACTTTTCAATAACAAGTAAAATATGTATTTTACTTGTTTACTTTTTATCTTTATTTTCTTATGGGTAAAATAAAGTTAAATATGGCAGGACCGTAAATGTCATGATGATGGTTGGTTTATCAAATATTTCCTTTCTATCATAGACAAAAAAGGAACTTTTAATTGATAGTGAGATTAGCGTCATCTGGTGTTGCTTTTAGAAATCACCCGAAAATACCTACTAGAAAACTGCTCATTACCCCCATATACAAGCGTGGAGATAGAGACGATGTCAACAACTATAGGCCTTTATCGGTACTGTTAGTTTTTTCAAAGATTCTAGAGAAACTTCTTAACACTAGACTCATGGGTTATCTAAATAAAACCAATATACTATCACCATATCAATTTGGTTTTAGACAAGGCATTTCAACAGAGGATCTCACTTGTAACAGATGACCTAGATAAAAGAAAGAAATGCATATGTGTATTCATCGACCCAAAAAAGGCATTTGACATCGTCTCGCACCCCATCCTTGTAAACAAATTGGCAAAAATTGGTATCAGAAATGCGCAAATCTCTCTATTTGAAGACAATCTGTCAAGTAAAAAGCAACGAGTCAAGTTAGAGCATTATCACAGTGAAGACATAGAAATTACATGCGGCGTCCCACAAGGGAGTGTGCTAGGTCCTACTCTTTTCCTCCTGTACATAAATGACCTTTGCAACATGAATCTTGTCAATGCACAAATATTTGCCTATGCAGATGATACTGCCATATAGCTGCGTGAGCCGACGGGTGACACAGACTATATAAAACTAAATCATGCCCAAATCGTAGTCGCGTAAGCGTTGGGGATATTA
>CM032487.1:17500188-17525566 GCA_019059595.1 Marasmia exigua
AAGCCATCTTCTTGTCATCCACTTATTCCCCGTCTTCAAAACCTATCTGACTTAATTTCCCAACCTTCTAACAAGTACTGGGCCCATAAAAACCCTCCTTTAACTATTGTTAGCCTCAGAAAACTTTCTTCCTTGACTTACCCAATAATACAATTCCCTAAAAACCCTGTTTTCCAAATTCAATTCGACGCTCTTATTTATGAACCAAAAATAATTATAGACTTTGGCTTACAAAAGGATGACCCCATGGCGGATTATAAATTTAATGCACTGCTGGATAAAGATTGGCAACATTGGTTACCAATTTATACCGATGCCTCTAAATCAAATACTGAGGATACAGTAGGAAGTGCAGTGGTCATCCCAAAGTATCAAATTGTTTTAAATTTTAAATCCCCCAAGGAAGCCTCTGTATTTACTGGAGAATCAGTGGCGATCCTAGAAGCAGTTTCATATGTATTATCCCACAAATTAAATAAATCTATAATTTTTTCTGACTCAAAAAGCTGTTTACTTTCTATTCTTACCAATATATTTAGAGCGAAATTTATTTCTCCAGTTGTCCTTGATATCAAAAATTGCTTGTATGAATGTCACTTGCAAAATTTAGAAATAGTTCTGGTCTGGATTCCGGGCCATTGTGGTATCCGCGGTAACGAGCAGGCAGACTGTTGGGCTAAAGAGGCTATACACCTCGGTATCGCACGTCATCATAATTACGCACATGACGTCCTTCCCTGTGCCACGAAGACCCTGATAGAGGATTGGCAGAGTAGATATAATGAGTCTTCAAGATCCAAAGGCCGCTACTTCGCAGGTATACAACCTCTTATCCCACGGAGACCATGGTTCTTCAAACATAAAGACATAAATAAGATCACCATCTCCACGGTTTGTCGCTTGCGAATTGGCCACGCCTGTACACCGGTCTTCTTAAAAAAGATTCATGTTAAAGATTCCTCTCTTTGTGAATGCGGCCTTGATGAGGGTACCCCAGAGCACATCTTCTTCAACTGTCAAAGATACCCTACCTCTTTGTATGACGTCCTACCCCCAAAAATCCCTCGCCCCATTAACTTCCCCTACCTCCTTTCCCTTTCCCATAAATCTGCTATTAAATATTTATGTAAATATATTTACTTATATAATATTAGGTTATAACAACAAATAATAAGAATCTCCCAAGTTATACTGTGTTGTCTATTGTACTGTTTTGTCTATTGTACTGTTTTGTTTGTTTTAGGTGGTGTTCTGTCTGTAATTAAACTTATTTATTTTTTAAAATAATAATAACAAACTCAATTAAAGAGACTCATCAACACCAACTCGCATCACCGTCCAATTTCAACAAAAAAAGAAACGTGTCTCTTTAATCACTTGACATTGGCAAGTTGCGGCAAGACGCAGAGCCATTATTAAAAAAAAAAAAAAAAAAAAGATATTATAACACACACATTTTATTCCGCATATTTAATTTTAATATTATATAGTAAACTGTCCTAATCGCCGTGTCGTAAATATACCCCAACGCTTACGCGACTACGATTTGGGCATGTTTTAGTTTTATATAGTCTGTGTCACCCGTCGGCTCACGCAGCGCTCTGACTGGCCATCCGCCGTTTGCCGGCGAAAAGAAGTAGAATAACAAATGACAGGCGGAAGATTCGGATTCACGCGCGCTTAGTGTCAACCATAGAATACACATGTGTCAACATTGTAAAAGTAATATCTCCACATTCTTTAAACTGTTTTCTATACAATAGGGTATATGACTAAGCTCAAGGTTTTACAAAATATAAATATTTTATCAAAATATAGGTCAATATGTGCCAATAGCAAAAATTCTCAATTAAAAATATTACGTCTAGCCGGTTTTATGATCATTCAAAGATTCATGGGCAAGTCCATTTTAAAACTATGAAATTATTAAAAAATAATTATACCATTAAATAACCCATACAATTTGCACCAATTATTATAATAAAACCATTGACATAAACGAAACATTTGATATAGCTACCATACAAAATTCAAATGAAATGCATACAAAATACTCAAGTGTGACGTCACATTTTAGTAGCCATTTGTAGGGAGCGTTTTGGGTTTGCCCAAAATAATGTGATTTTAAAGTTGTGATATCTCAGGTGGTTTAAATGAGAATCAAGTGATTTTTTCAACGATGTTTCTATCATTGAGAGGTCTTTTGATTGCAAAAATAAAAAAAAATAGTCATGTACCGTATTACAAACTTAACTAAATACAAACTATTTCGTCACCAAAATGCAACTTTCATTTCAATAAAAAAATAAATAAAATAATAAATGCTTTATTACAACCTGTGCGGAAATGCTTTATTACAACCTGTGCGTGTGTGTGTGTGTTTGTGTGTGCGTGTGTTATGTTCGCTTATTTTAGTAACTTTTCAATTTCTTCATACTTTAACGTTGTTAGCCATTCTGTTACAGTATATTTAAGTTCTTTTTTGGGTTCTGTTGTAAATATCCAGTACGTTGCTAATTTTTTTATATATAGATGCTGAAATATGTATATATTGTAGGTTAGCAAATACGGTTTTGGTTCTTTCTATCTGAATTACTTTATGTTTTCTTCTTCTCAGTGTTATCCTCGGATCGTATAGAAGAGATTTATGACGCTTTCATAGAGTTTGTAGAATATAGAGTTACGAACTGATAGCAGATTACATTCAATATATAAAATTTCTCTAGAGTATAGACGCGATTTGAAATACATTACCTTAAGTAACGCACGTTGGGCTCTTTCGATGTCCATAAACCGTGTCTTAAACGTACCTCCCCAAATTGGGATGCAGTAGACTATTACAGACTGTACTAGTGCGATATAAATTGCATTTAGGAGGTTTCTTTTCACGACTTGTCCACTACATTCCCCCTTAGGGATGTCGTGCCTTAACGATTTAAATATCCATATCATTTAAATATCCAATTCAATTTTTCACATACAAAATTTAAAAAACCCCCGACACAACTAAAGCTCTTTCATTTGATACCTATATTGAGGCAATGGGAACAACAAATAGGTTATTCGTCATTTTCTGACGGCGGCCATCTTGGATTTGAAAATTTTCACAATTAATTATATTCTGCTACTCAAGCCCTTTTATATGATATCCATATAGTGGGAGTTGTGTTAAAACATAAAATCCAAATCTTTGTTACGGCGGCCATCTTGGATTGATTTTTATCTCACATCTAAGAACACTCCCTCCTTATTCATCTTTCAAACAAAAAAAAAACAAAATCAAAATCGGTTCATTTGTTCGGGAGCTACGATGCCATAGACAGACACACAGAAACACCCACACACACACAGACACGTAAAACTTATAACATCCCGTCATTTTTGCGTCGAGGGTTAAAAAACAAGATAATCGAACCATAACATTCTCTCTTTTCGCTGCAGACGCACTCTATATTAGTTTTGATGATTAGAGTTTGCACCACCAAAGAAGTCCCGCGATTGGCGCCACTTGTGTCACGTCAACTTTCATTCATTCATTCAGCTCAAATTTCAGCTTTGTTGTCAGTTATACACAAGGAATTTTAAATTTTAATTTCTTTTTTTTCCGCAGAACTTCTTTACTGGCGCGGACTCTCGCTTTAAAGTTTAAAATTTGAAATGGAAAAAGTGGAATTTAAAAGTGGAAATAAATATGAAACACTTGACTGAGTTTTTATGAGTCATTTTAATAGGCTAACCTTCAATACGCCAAGGTGTTAAACGTTGAGTGATTTTAGATCTAACAGCTATCGGCCTGGACATCCTAATGGGCGCCCTACGAAGGACGATTTAATTTAAATTTTATTTACCTATTTTATTCTCTCAAGACTTCCTTACTTACGACCTTGTTGCTTTAAGCTTACGACGCATTTATAAGATCAAAGTCCCCTTAGTTAGTTGCTTAGTCCCTAAGGCCCAAATTAGGGACAATATTGTCCTAACAAGGCCCAATTATGAATTCAGGCCGTTATCGTTATGTCTGAATTATTCATTAGTTTGCACTCTCTCATTACAGCTGTTTATATAATTTGATTGCTTAGTGGGATTGGGGAACTGTTTCCATTATAACAGTGGTTCACCGAATTAGCAAGCTTAAGTGGCAGTGGGCTGGCCATATTAGCCGCAGAACCGACAACCGATGGGGTAAACGAGTTCTAGAGTGGAGACCGCGTCTTGGCAAACGTAATGTAGGGCGCCCTCTGGCTAGGTGGGGGGACGATCTGCGCAGGATGGCTGGCAAGAGCTGGATGCGAGAAGCCATGGATAGATCACAGTGGCGAACAATTGGAGAGGCCTACATCTAGCAGTGGACTGCAATAGGCTGATGATGGATGATGATGATGAGTGGTTCTTATTAAACGTGGACCATTAGTGGTCTTACGGCCGCACTCAGAGACGTAAATTAGGCTAATGTTCATTAACTTTAGTATCGGTAGTCTTTATGAGTATCAAAATAAGTGTCAATATTTTTTCTTAAGTAGCGAACTAAGTTAATCAACGACTCTGAGTGTGGCAGATAGGAAGAATTCCGATGTTATGTCGAGTTAGTAATACCTACAAATTATGCGAACATCCAAATCAGACCTTAGGTTATGACGATTTTGTTTTTTTTTTCATAATAAAATGTGATAGGTAGTACAGACAGCATCAAACCTACGAAAATATCTGAATATTTGACTAAAATCGCTTTAAGTACATTTATTTACCTATTTATTTATTGCATGTATTACATTTTCGAGATGTTAGATTCGAGACACATTTATATGTAGGGCACACTAGCGACTATTCGATTTTAGTTTTTAGCTACTAAACGCGAAAAATTTATTCACGCCATAAGCGGCCACTTTTGGCGTGAATCAATTTTTCGCGTACAATAACGGACCCAACATTTGTGTATGGTTATTTTATAAATAGTATAAGTGTTTGCCGAAAGGTTGTAACCCGAAATTGTTTAAAATAGATCCGGTTTAGTAGCTAAAAATTCATATCAATTGGCGTTGCTAGTGTGCCCTACCCGAAAATTCACAGCTGTTTAACATTAAGTAAAACATGCACATTATGTAGTACCTTAAAGTGTAGATAAAAAAGTACTTTTATTTATGGGCCTGGCTCGATCGGACTGGATACCACTGTCTCACAGAAAACCGGCGTGAAGCAGCACTGTGCTAAGTGAGAGAGTACCGGAGGCCCAATCCGGGGGAAAGGGGGGTTCAAAGGTTTGCAGCGCACTTGTGACTCCATTGGTGTCGCGGGTGTCCATGTGCGGCGGCAATCGCTTACCATCAGGGGATCCGTCTGCTCGTCTGCCACCTATCACATAAAAAAGTAGTAAAGTTCTGTGATTATTATTGTTCTGTGGTTATTATCTCGAATGTCGTTGGAAAATGGACACACACCGAAACTTGATGCCTGAGTTTCACGGTAATCGTTATTAATATCCCATGCTCTCCGGAATACGGGACAAATTAAACCATCTATTGTTTAGATATTTCTCTCATTTATGTAGGTTAATTAAAATCATTATTATGTAAGTAAGTAAGTAAACATTTATTGACCACATAAAATTTAAGTACCTACATAGACAGGACACATAACATAAGCATACCTAAGGAGATTGCACAGTAATACAAAGGAAAAAATATTAAACAAAAACAAATAAATAAGTTAATATATAAACTAGACCAAGGAAGAATGTATGTAGTTTCTATATTGTGGTTAGAAGATAATGTCTCGTTTAAGTCTTATTTATTTATTTATTTATTTAGGTTCACCAACAGCACATCATTAGGTATCACAAGTCTTCATTAGGTATCTCGTGATTTTCGAGATCACATCGCGGTTTTCGCATTTTTACATGATTTCCGTTATGTTTTTTACCATAGATGACGTTTTTAAGATTCCGTACCCAATGGTTAAACACCGGCCAAGTGCGAGTGAGAATCGCCCATGAAGGGTTCCGTAGCAGCAAGTAAGATATTACTTAATTGTAAAACAATTGAGTTGACTAAATGTTTAAAGATTTGTTTTTATTTTCTATGGTAATGTATATCAAATATATTTTTTTAGTTTTATAATTCTTTTATTATGGAAGTTAGAGGGGGGACACACATTTTACCACTTTGGGAGCGTCTCTTGCACAAAGTATTAAGTTTAGAAAAAAAATAGCAACCTCAGCATCATTTTTACCCGACTACGGCAAAGCAAAAGGAGGGTTATGATTTTGACAGGCTATGTATGTATGTATGTATGTATGTATGTATGTATGTATGTTCATCTGTTTCCACGTAACTTCTTAACTACTTATCAGAATTCGACAAATGACATATCATTATAAGCGTCTTGATCGTCCGCTGGTTATAGGCTATATGAAGTTTCACAAAATCTAATGTGGCGCCCTCTAGCGGACAAAACATACAGAGTAAAAAAATAAAGTTATGATAAATATGCCGTGTTTGGTATCATTTGAAAGCGCTTGACTTGTACATTTTGAATATATATATATATATATATATATATATATATATATATATATATATATATATATATATATATATTACTAGCACTTGGACACCAAAATAGTACAAATAAAATAAAAGTAAAAAACTAAAACCCAACTACGACAAAAAACGTCGCTGAAAAAGTATAAAACAAGCCTTCGTTGTCAATTTATGCAATATTCACTATGTAGAGATAAAATTTCATGTTTGGAAAGGCGTAGTCACACGTTAAATATACTACCCTACCCTTTGACAACGTGTGACTGCGGATTTCCAAACATGAAATTTTATCTCTACATAGTGAATATTGCATAAATTGACAACGAAGGCTTGTATTATACTTTTTCAGCGACGTTTTTTATCCATAGATATAATACCTATCCATAGATATGGGGTTTGATGATAAAAAAAAATTAAGAGTTTCAGTTCAAAGTATGGGGACCCTCCAAAATTTTTTCTTCTGTAAAAATCGTAATACATCTGTTTACCAAGTTTCGAATTCTTATAGATTCGTCATATCTGTTGATGTTTCTGTCACTTTTTTCTGAAACTATAAGAACTATACTATTGAAACTTGGTAAATACTTAGATGTATTTTGCTAACCCCATTACAATTTTTGAAACTGAAACTCTAAATTAGTTTTTTCACCAACCCCTACGTGTGGGGTATCTATGGATAGGTCTTTAAAAATGATGTTGAGGCTTTTAATATAATTTTGTTCTAAACTTAATACTTTGCGCAAGAGACGCTCCCAAAGTAATATTGATATATTTAAAAAATGTATATTGCCACGCCCTCACAGGGCGCATGTATTGACTGCACACAATTTTCATAACATTTCAAATATGTAACAAACATGTATGCAATGAATAAATAAACAAAAAAAATAAAATGTGTGTGTCCCCCTCTCTCTAGCTTCTATAATAAAAGAATTATAAAATAAAAAAAATATGATAAACATTATCATACAACGAAATTGGTATGCATTAGGTCTAGTAAGTAGTTTTTTTAATGCATTATAAACTGTAAACCGCAATTTACCTTCCATCTATCTTACTTGCTGCTACGGAACCCTTCAATGGGCGAGTCTATCTCAAATCACTATCTCAAATAATTAATAATTCTTACAACATCTCATACGATGACCTGATTCCGTACTAAGTAGCTTAAGCACTTGTGTTACAGATATCAGACAACAGAGGAACATAAATACATGCTTAAATACATATATTACACCCAGACACTGAACAAACACAAGTGTTCATCGCACGAATGTTTGTCCAGGGTGGGGATCGAACCCACGACATGACTGATTCGCATTTGTTCGGTTTTTTCTTGATGACGTGGTGGAAGTGGCAGACGTCGGCGCCGCATTATGCACACCCGTCCGCTGGGAGACGGACACGTAGTGTGAGGTTCTCCTCTGGGTCTGGCCTCCAGGACCCTGAGATCACGGACCGGTACTTGAAGTACTCTAGTCCATTTTTTTTAAATTATAATGGATTTGATTTATTACGATCTTGGTTATAGCGATCATTCGTCAATAGTGACGATAAATCTAAGTTCCTTGAATTAAAGCATACTTATAGTACCTATGTACAAACATATGGCTATAGCGACTTTGGATGTAACGTCGAGTTGGGCCTAGCGACTGTTTTTATTGAATCATCATCATCAACAGCCCATTTAAGTCCCCACTGCTGGGGCACGGGCCTCCCTCAATCACTTGAGGGGTAATTGCCATACTCACCACGCTTGGCAGACGGGTTGGCGACGGTTTTGATATAAATGCAGAGTTTTCCTTCTCTGGGTGCTGATGATCATGCCAGCAGCTTTACCTTAGTCGCCTTTTACGACACCTCGGTAAGAGTGAGGGTGGCCTATTCTACTCTGCCGGGACCACACGGCTTAGTTTGTAATAAATTCTTGTAAATCCCATGCAGATGTTGCGACCGGATTCAGCCGCCAAAGACACAAAAGAGCTTTTTTATCTTTTGTTTACATCCACACAGATGGTCAGCAAACTTTACTTTTTGTTTATAGATATTAGCTAGGTAGTTAGGCAGGTAAGCGTACGTTTCTGAGTTAAAATGGTTTGTCCAGTTACAAATTGATATAAACCATGTACATGTATGTATCTTTTTGCCTTTGCCTGTTAGGACGTTAGGATGTAACGACGATATAATAGTGGTCCCTTCATCGACGTTATACTCGAAATCCACTGTATTTATTTTTAATAACACTAAGCAACACTGTTATTGTTATTGTCTGGTATGTGGTAAGTATGCCTTGTGTCTAGCAAATAAATATTTCTTATCAATCCGTTAATGGTCGTATCTCCTCCGCCTGTTGCCAGTAAATCCTGACCGCGTGACCGCAGGCGTATCGCGACGGCATCGATTCCGCGAAACCGTCGGCAAATGGCGCGAGTTACGGCCAATCTTCTTTGCTAATACTTTAGCGAAGGTACGACCTGCAAAACAAAGGGAACTATGTAGTTTATTAAATAATTGTAATTACTAAACTTCCCGCATCCTCCAGTACAAGTCCAAGCAAAGCTTAATAAACTGTTCCATGTAACTAAAAGATAAATACAAGCGCGATGCAAACGACACCGCGCGCCATCTATTAGCTCCATTTGGAACTAATACCTTCGCAAAGTCTATTGCCGAAACGAATTGAGCAAGATATTAGTTTCAGTTTATGATAAGAGATGGCGCTAGGTGTCGATTACTTCGCACAAGTGTTTCGTAATTTCGGATAACGTATAAGGGTTGCCTCGGTGGTGCAATGTTGAGCGCAAGAGGTCCTGGGTTCGATCCCCTTGTCGGGCCAAAATTTTCACGTTGGTCCCGCGCCCGATCCCTCTGCGGTCGTGTCACGCTGGTGTCCTATCGGAATATGAGGATAAGGGTATAGAGATGGGTACCTACCCTACCTAGGGTATGATCTCGGCTCCCCTATTACCTCCATTCTGGGGATTATCCTGGAACTGGAGCTACATGAGGTGCTGTAATAAGTTATGGGGCTGCCACAATAGATCATCTACTGGTCGCAGTGGCTATGAGACGCAAGGCTCACCCCATTTCTATCAAATAATAATAATAAGGGTATAGAGAGTGCACTTGTGTTTGCGCACACACTTGAGCACTGTAATATATCCTGCGTACGTGGCTGATCGTTGAGATTGGCCGCCGTAGCCGTAATCGGTTGGAGGATATTAAGCGTTGCCGCTGTCTGTAGGTATCCTCCTCCTCTTTAAAAATACATAGTATATTAAAACCTAAAGCCTATTTATTGTCTTTGCTATCGGTCCACCCCCGAATTATCCCGGCTCAAGATATTTAGCCCATTAAAGCTCGCCATCGCCTGCTCTTGAAGGAATTTCTCTAATACATCTCGCTCGGTCCCGGGTTCCGCTCCCGGGCAGATTAAACGAGTTAGAACGTATAATTTGCCTTGATTTTGATAAACTTTGGGGCTTATATATACTGGCATTGTCCATTTGAAAATAGTTACTCAGATAGTTTGCGTCGAATCTATCTAGGTCTGCGAAAATATTAAAAAGTTTGAAGTCGTAAGTTTGAAGACTAATTATTTGGACAGGGGTTGAAAGCTATGGATTGTTGTATGGGAAAAAAATTAAACAGGTTCTAATCCGAAAACCGTTTCGAGGCGTTTGTATTCCATAACATATTTTAATAAAATAGCGTTGACCTTCATTTGACCCTAGATACGCTAGCTATACCCCTACCATCAAAACCCTCGCCAACCCATCTGCCAAGCGTGGTAAGTATGGCAATTACCCCTCATGTGATTGAGGGAGGCCCGTGCCCCCGCAGTGGGGACTTAAATGGGCTGACGATGGACGATGACGATGACGCTAGCTATTCAGACAGGTTGTATTCAGGTTACATTTAGTTAACAACAATGTCTCAGTGACTTATTTACCCGGAACAAGTCACAGATGGCGATAGTTGTGTTGCATTCAGCAGATTACCTTTTTGGAGACAACAATGTCTTAGTGACTTATTCACCCAGCGGACGAGCCCCCCAGGCTGAGGTGGGGTGGAGGGTAGGAATCAGTCGGCTAGCCAGTACTAGCGCCATCTAGGGGAAACCGACCGAAATTCAACGGCTATGTAGAAAGGGGGGCCTTTCGAGAATTCGTCAGGGAGACGATTAAAATAAATATCAGAAATAATTTTATTAGCTAAATAACGTAATTACTAATGTCTTCTGCACCTCTGGTTTATTTATTTCCCGTACTATTTTAAAATTGCTAATGTGGACAGGCGGTTTGAGGTTATTGTTTCGGAAACATGCTTTACCAGCGCGCTGTAAAATTGCATAGTGACATCTACCGAAACGACGCCGAACCTGCTTGATTGCTTTTAAAGCTGTCTGCTTTTTACAAGCCCCATCTAACGAAAACCGCTGAACTATTTATCCCATACTAAGAAAAAAAGTACAAAGTGAAATGACCCTATCCTGAATCATAAGATGAGGAGGATGTGGAATTAGTCTGGTAATGCTAAAGACGTTACGTGAAGATTGAGAGCATATTTCAAAGGTGCTTTTCAAAAGCACATCAGCTCAAAAGCCGCGCGAGCGACGTCTACTGATGGCTGTTTCATGGTGCGATATGAAGAGGGGATTACTTGAGAATTTATGTTGTTCAAATGTGGAGCAAAGGGAGGTTTTATTTTTTTATGTCCTTGTTGTTCTAGTGTGTTGGAGGGAGAAAGATTTCATTTTGAGTTTATAAGATAAAAGTTTTGAACGTTTGAAAGTATTGTGCGTCGAGTGAGTTGGCAGAAGAACATCTTGCGTTGGATTTCAACCACTCACTCATTCATCACTGACCGTGGGAGAGCCACGCTTTGGCATAAATTAGCCGGCTCGACCGGAGTGATACCACGGCCTCACAGAAAACCGGCGTTAAGCAGCATTGTGCTATGTTTCGCTGCGTGAGTGAGGGTACCGGATGCCCAATCCGTGGGAAAGGAGGGTTTAAAGGTTGGCAGCGCTCTTGTGACTCCACTGGTGTTGCGGGTGTCCATGGGCGGCAATAACTTATCATCAGGTGATCCGTCTGCTCGTCTGCCACCTTTCCGAGCCGGTGGTAGAATCATATTATGTTTATTTATTTCTTTAGTATATTTTATGTATCAACATATATATGTATTAACATGTAAATTATACATAAGTACTTATAAATAGTTTTAAGCCTATGCAAATCGTAAATAATTATTTGACTTTGACTTATCACATAAAAAATCATTCCTCATCTCAGGGTGTAATTCCCGGCTGTCGCTTTAATAATAATAATAATTCGTTGATTTCAGGCAACAAGATACATTCAAAAATATTTCATACATACATTATTACCATTAGTCTGCTCGTTAGCCACCTCTTATATAAAAAAAACATAATAAAATAAAATACACATTTTTTTTATAAATTACTGCGTGCGGCGCGTAGACTCAGCTGGTAGCCGTCGTCGAAACTTTGGACCCCGGGGTACGCTTAGACTATGATTCAGAATTTGGGGAGTCTGGTAATTACAATGAACTGCCGTCTGACCTGCGCAACTCTTTAAGGTGACGGGTAGGGCACACTAGCGACGCCAACCGATTTAAATTTGTAGCTACTAAACCGGATCTATTTTAAACAATTTCGGGGTTACAATCTCTCGGCAAACACTTGCTTGTCGGGCGATGGAGGACAACGGAGCATAGAGTAACATGTATACTTATATCCGGGAAAAAGGGGATTTTAAAGGTTAACAGCCCACTTGTGACTCCAATAGTGTTACCTTGTCCTTGCGCGATGACAATTCTTACCATCAGGTGATCTTTCTGCTCGTCCTATCATATAAAAAAGAGTGTCATCTCTGCAATGCAATCCCAACCTGTCAGTTACGTAGTTAGGCATCAGTCAGTAGGGCCTGGACTGTTCAGGGTTGACACATATCAAGCTGTTTTGTCCCTGAGCAGTCCTGACCCTCAATGACCCATCATCATCATCATCATCATGAGCCCATTTAAGTCCCCACTGCTGGGGCACGGGCCTCCCTCAGTCACATGAGGGGTAATTGCCATACTCACCACGCTTGGCAGACGGGTTGGCGAGGGTTTAGATATAAATGCAGAGTTTTCCTTCTCTGGGTGCTGATGATCATGCCAGCAGCATTACCTTAGTCGCCTTTCACGACACCTCGGTAAGAGTGAGGGTGGCCTATTCTCCTCTGCCGGGGACCACACGGCCCACCAATGACCCATTTAATTAATAAATAAATATTTCACAACATCACATACATTGATCTGACTCCGACATATGTAGGTAACTCAACCACCTGTGTTACGGATATCAGAACCAACAGCGGAATAATAAATATGTACATTCAGGGTGTATCTGTGAACATTTACATCCTTTAACCACGTGTTCTATCAACCATTCTGAACAACATTTGTTCTATGGCTTTTGGAAATTCAACTTCTCATACAAAGTCGGTCACGTGACTTGGTCATTTTGTATGGGGAGTCGAAAAATTTTTCGACTAATTTCGAAAAGTCTTAGAACAAATTTTGTTCAGAATGGTTGGTAGAACACGTGGTTAAAGGGATGTAAATGTCCACAGATATAAACAGTATAGGTAATACTTTTCTTTTGTAAATAAATACTTATGATACATAGAAAACACCCAGACCAATACAAACAGATATGTTCATGCACACAAATGTTTAAACTGTGCGGGTATCGAACCCGCAACCCTTGCACCAGAGGCAGCGTTTACTACTTATCCAAACGGGTCATCATATTTATATATTTGTAATCCCTCTGTTGATTCTGATATCCGTAACACAATTGCTTGAGCTACCTATCTCGGAGTCAGATCAATGTATGTAATGTTGCGAAACATTTATTTTGTAACATTTTATTTTACCTACTGGATCCGTACCCACTCGCTGCTCACTACCTACCTACCCCGAAGACCTGCCCCTGGAGCTACGCGGCGGACTTATACCAGGACAGTGATAGTGATAAGGGCTAGGTTATGTAATTACGGTCGCTATATGTAAGGAACCCCTATAAACTACCTATCAACTATCTGTTGTTTTCTTTTGTTCTCCTTCCTCTAAAGAAAGGTGACAATTTATTTATGACCAACGAATTTTTGCTATAAAGCCAACTCCACACTTTGTAGCAGCTACGATGCTACGAAACTACGAGTTTAGTCGAGTTTATTAAATCGTAGCGCCACTAATGTGTAGCAGGTTGCATTCCTGGCGAAGGCTGAGGGGCGAGCGGCGACGGAGGGCTAATTGCTTACCTTTGTGAGTGTGGTGGTGATCCTTTAGTTTTATAATGTATCAACGATATTTATTATGTGAAACAATATTGTGTACCAGTGGCGAAGGGTGAATATTTTCAAAAGGGAAGCCGGAATATAAAATTAACTTACCAAAATGCTCAGCACTGATGTTTTTTCCCGAGTTTTATGTCATAGGTGGCAGACGAGCAGACGACACACCTGATGGTAAGCGATTGCCGCCGCCCATGGATACCCGTGACCCATTCATTGGTCACAAGTTTTTTTATTCTGTTTTTTTTTCTTGCCTGTTGTTTGTTTTATGTGATTAGGGTGTTTTTTTTTCATGATTTTTTTTTTTTAGTCTTTTTTTTTTTTCGCTTTTTTTTTTTTTTATGATTTTTTTAAATATTATTCTTTTTTTGGATTTCAATCTTTTTTATTCATTTTTATTTTTCCATTTTTCATATTTACTTTATTTCTTGTGTTTTTTTTTTTTTTTCTTTTTTTATTTTTTTTTTTTGTTTTCGTTGGATTATTATCTTTTATATTCTGGTGGCTAGTTTCTTTTGCATTTCCTTTTTTTTTTTGCTATTTTTTTTTCTGTTTTTTTTATTCTCATATCCGTTTGTTTTTCTTTTTTTTTTTTATTTTCAATATCTTCAATTTTTTCTTTTTTGTTTTTCCTCTTTTTTTGGAATCTTTATATATTGTTTTTTGTCTTTGGTTTTTAGATTTTTTTTTTATTCCAATTCTTTTGGTTCTTTTTATTTCATCTCTTAAGGGCTAATTGCTACCTTTGTGAGTGTGGTGGTGATCCTTTAGTTTTATAATGTATCAACGATATTTTATTATGTGAAACAATATATGTTGTACCAGTGGGCGAAGGGTGAATATTTTCAAAAGGGAAGCCGGAATATAAAATTAACTTACCAAAATGCTCAGCACTGATGTTTTATTCCCGAGTTTTATGTCATAGGTGGCAGGACGAGCAGACGACACACCTGATGGTAAGCGATTGCCGCCGCCCATGGATACCCGTGACCCCATTGGAGTCACAAGTGAGCTGCCAACCTTTAAACTCTCCTTCCCCCGGGATTGGGCCTCCGGTACCCCCACTCACGCAGCGAAACACAGTAGAGTGCTGCTTCTCGCCGGTTTTCTGTGAGGCCGTGGTATATCTCTCCGGTCGAGCCGGCCCATTCATGCCGAAGCGTGGCTCTCCCACGGTCAGGTCAGGTTATAATGATGCCTTTGAAAATTGACTTCTGAGTTGAAGTTACGTCGAGCCAAATATGTGAGTACACAATCACATATTTGGCTCGACGTTTCGGCTACGTTACATTTGCCGTGGTCACGAGCGGACTGGCGGTGCACGGCGTCTCGTCTGCTGGGGCCGGGCTGTGAATCTTCGGAGACCCTCACATTTTTTGATATTAATTCGCCACTAGATGAATTGTCAGTGAAGCTACTCCGACACACTACACTAACAGTATCGGTGTTTGTTTGCGTTAGTAACGGCCTAGCACGGGGTTTGCACTTGTTAATTACTGGATTCCATGTCGATGATATTTAAATATGTGAGTACACAATGTTGTTTCACATAATAAATATCGTGTTAATCCCCGTATTGATACATTATAGTTATAATGCAACGCGAAAATCTAAAAAACTATCCTTTAGTTCGTCTGCCACCTATCACATTAAAAACTTCAGTTTGCTAATCCGGTGAGCTATCTTGGCTGTGTCTGTCCATCCAATAAGCTCGTATTAAATGATCATGTGAATTAGTGAAAATTCAAACAGTTTTATTTTCCAAAAATTTATAACATAATTTAATAAAAAAAAAAAAACTTTTTATTTACTTAAAACTAAGCGATAACAATAAGGTACACTAAGACAGGCGAACATTAACATAAGTAAACACAAGTATACAAAAAATAATATGATATAGACAGTGGACCTCGCACTAGGCATAGCCTGTCCTGCGAGGACCATAACCATGATTTCCAATATTGATTTAGGAGGAAATACAATTAAAAAGTTTCTTTTAAAGTTTCAAAAGAATGGAAAATTAAAATGCTACAAATCATAGTCATTTAAGAATAAATGAAAAAAAATATATAAAAAAAAAGGATTACAAAATTAATTTTTAGACTGGAATCCTAAGGAACTGCTCAGTCTCTGTATAATTCCAAGTTATGAGCTCTTTGAAGATTTCTGCTTTAGCCGCGGAATATGGACTGAGGTGTATGTCACATATTTTAATAAACTTGTTATATAGGTATGGATACATAAAATAACGACTGACATAAGGGATAATTATTAGCGACAGTAAGCGATTGCTCCCTTGAGTCTCCTTGAGTCTCCCTGCGTGATCGTATCAGAAATGATGAGATCCGCAGGAGAACTAAGGTTACAGACATAGCCCAAAGGATTGCATGCCTCAAGTGGCAATGGGCAGGGCACATAGCGAGGAGAACAGACAGCCGTTGGGGCAGAAAGGTCCTGGAGTGGAGGCCACGCACAGGAAGTCGCAGCCGTGGCAGGCCCACCACAAGGTGGACCGACGATCTGGTGAAGATCGCGGGAATCCATTGGATGCGGGCGGCACAGGACCGATCTGTGTGGAGAACATTGGGGGAGGCCTATGTCCAGCAGTGAACGTCTATTGGCTATTGGCTGAAATGATGAAGCGATTGCTGCCGCCAATGTGCACTAGCATCACGTGCCCATATCGCGTGTGGAGGGAGAACTCAGCTGGTTTTTACTCTACCAACGTGCTAACCAGTCAAGTCTTCAAGGCAACCTATCAGCGCCTTGACATCGTCGAAGATTTCCTGCAGACTACCCGGGTTTCCCAGGTAGGACACTCATTTGCACTCTAGAAACTCGAATATAGCCTCCCAAGGGCCAGACAGTACGTACAAGACCGTGGGAGGGACACGCTTCAGCGTGAAGGAGCACTGTGCTGTGCTTCGCTGCGTGAGTGAAGGTACAGGAGGCCTAATTCGGAGGATAGGGGGCTTTAAAGGTTGGCAGCGCACTTGTGACTCCACTGGTGACACGGGCGTCTATGAACGGCAGCAATCGCTTACCATCAGGTGATCCGTCTGCTCGTCTGCCATCATCATCATCATCAGCCCATTTAAGTCCCCACTGCTGGGGCACGGGCCTCCCTCAATCACATGAGGGGTAATTGCCATACTCACCACGCTTGGCAGACGGGTTGGCGAGGGTTTTGATATAAATGCAGAGTTTTCCTTCTCTGGGTGCTGATGATCATGCCAGCAGCTTTACCTTAGTCGCCTTTTACGACACCTCGGTAAGAGTGAGGGTGGCCTTTTCTACTCTGCCGGGACCTATCACATAAAAAATATCAATTGTTTTTAAAAATGACTTTGGGCCTTACGACCATATGATAGAAGACATTCGGAGAGACTTTTGTCTCGCAGTGGGCTCCAGCGGCCTAATCCAAGAACACTTTTATTTCTATCGTTTTGCGTATGCACCGACATCTATTGGATGGTGTGAGTGTGTGTATTTTAGGCACAAACGCACTGGCACTGTTTACGCGGCCGCCGCTCTTTATTGAATCCGGTTCAATCCGGCTACGTCCGCTTTTACCCGTCACTCTTCAGGTCTGTTCACACTAGGCTTAAAGTTTTTTTTATGTGATAGGTGGCAGACGAGTAGACGGATCACCTGACAGTAAGCGGTTGCCCCATCACAGTAGCGATAACTTGATTTCTATGATGGAGGCCTTTGCCCTGCAGTGGGACAGTTTATAGGCTGATTAAAAAAAAGCGATTGCCGCCGCCCATGGACACCCGTGACACCAGTGGAGTCACAAGTGCGCTGCCGACCTTTAAACGCCCTGAGATGTATTGAACAGATACTATGTTAACTATACATATACTCTTTAGTGTACGTATACTATCATCATCATCATCATCAACCTATCTCAGTCCACTGCTGGACGCAGGCCTCTCCAATTGCTCGTCACTGTAATCTATCCACGGATTCTCGCATCCAGCTCTTGCCAGCCATCCTGCGCAGATCGTCCCCTCACCTAGCCAGAGGGCGCTTTACATTACGTTTGCCAAGACGCGGTCTCCACTCTAGAACTCGTTTACCCCATCGATCAATCAATCAATCAAATAATTCTTTATTTGCATAGGCTTGTACACAGCACTTACAAATTGTCATACATTTGAATGATTTAAAACTATTTATAAGTACTTATGTAATAATTTACATGTTAATACATATATATATGTTGATACATAAAATATACTAAAGAAATAAATAAACATAATGCGATTCTACCACCGGCTCGGAAAGTTGTTTCTGGTCGAGAAGATCCGGCAAGAAACTCGCCAGTTACTCTTTTTAATCGCCAACTTTTTTACAATGGTTTATTATCCTCATACCAAGTCATACAGTCTAATGCAACACAAAATAGAATGAAGCAAATTAAAAGCTAAATATGAGGTAAACCGAAGCGGACCAGTCCCCAAAGGTGGCACCTGTTCACAAGTATGACGTATGTGTCAGCCATCATTTCACTCAACCATATTAGAGGGAATGTAATGACCCGCCACATAACGCCACCACCTCAGAGACATTTGAGTGAGCATGACTACTTAGGTTCCCCTCATAGGTCACAGAGTACTTAATCCAACACTAATAAACTGCAGGACGAGGTGTACAATAGTAGGTGGTTAGCATCTTGTCAATTGTTTGATTAATCAATACTAATCAATTTGTATACAATAATAAATGCTGCTAAGCCTAATTTATTAAAATTGATTAATTATATAATAATAGTGATTTCAGTAAGCCTAATTTATTAAAATTGATTAATTATATAATAATAGTGATCGGTTGTCGGTTCTGCGGCTAATATGGCCAGCCCACTGCCACTTAAGCTTGCTAATCCAGTGAGCAATGTCGATGACGTATACTATGTAACCTACTTTTGTACTAATATAATGGATGATCTATTGAAAAGTGGTGCCGAAATGACGTCAGAACGCCAAGTTCCATCCACATCACCTGGATGGATTTATATCGACTACAGTGCGTTTCTCACGTCATTTCCTACCACGCACAGTAAAACTGTGGAACCAGCTGTCATCCGTGGTGTTTCCGAACAGATACGACCTGGTGACCTTCAAGAAAAGAGTGTACTCCTTTCTAAAGAGCCGGCAACGCATATGTGATACCTCAGGTGTTGCAGATGTCCATGGGCGGCGGTGATCACTTTCCATCAGGTGTGCCGTCTGCTCGTTTGTCCGCTATAATGTAAAAAAAAATGAAAGATAAGAAAATTGAGTAAATACTTCGGAGCTCGGGGTGCGCTTTCCTACTTCGACTCCTCCACTTTGCACGGTCTTGTGCATCCGTAGTGGTCAGTTTATGAGCAAGCATGTCATCCTTATATATAGCCGTGTGGTCCCGGCAGAGTAGAATAAGCCACCCTCACTCTTACCGAGGTGTCGTAAAAGGCGACTAAGGTAAAGCTGCTGGCATGATCATCAGCACCCAGAGAAGGAAAACTCTGCATTTATATCAAAACCCTCGCCAACCCGTCTGCCAAGCGTGGTGAGTATGGCAATTACCCCTCATGTGATTGAGGGAGGCCCGTGCCCCAGCAGTGGGGACTTAAATGGGCTGACGATGATGTCATCCTTTGCGACGTCAGGCCATACCTTTTTGGGTCTACCTCTTCGGCTAAGACTCAACAGCAAGTAATCATTAAGAGTAATTAAGACACCAAGGTCATTACGAGTAATTGACGCCACAATTCCAATAAATCGAACATTAAAATAAAATTACCGAAAGAAGGGACGTCTACGACTTAGGGACCTTCAAGAGAAGAGCGTACTCTTTTTAGGGTTCCGTAGCCAAATGGCAAACAATTGAACCCTTATGTTTGTCATGTCTGTCCGTCTGTCCGTCCGTCCGTATGTTACAGCCACTTTTCTCCGAAACTATAAGAATTATACTATTGAAACTAGGTAAATAGATGTATTTTGTTAACCGCATTAAGATTTTTACACAATAATTAGAAAAAATTAAAAAAATAGGGGGGTCTCCATACTTGAAACTGAAACTCAAAATATATTTTTTTCATCAAACCTATACGTGTCGGGTATCTATGGATCGGTCTTTAAAAATGATGTTGAGGTTTTTAACATATTTTTTTTCTAAACACAATTCTTTTGCGCAAGAGACGCTCCCAAAGTGTTAAATTGTGTTCGTGTGAAAATCAAGAAAACGGCTGAGCAATCAGCGTCTTATCCCATTTACGTCTTTAAGTACCTTTTTTTTGGGGTGGTGGTGGCATGGCCAGACATTTGTTTCCCACGTAGCTGTCCGATTTTCGCAGGACATTACCATACCAACGATGGGCATGCGACCCATCTGATGGTAAGCGGTAACCGCCGCTCATAGACATCAACGAAGCCGGAGCAGTCATGCCGCTGCCTACCGTGGAAGAAGAACTCTTTTCAAACCTCGCTTAAAAACGGACATTATTAAGTTTGTTTAATTTATTTTTTTGTTAGAGGCGGACAAACGAGCAAGCGAGTCACCTGAAGGAAAGTAATTTATTTATTATTATATTAGTAGTTTATTTGTTATTTCTTTCCTCTACCCAAAGGTTGTCTGGAAGAAATCGCTAGAAGCGATAAGACCACCTTATGATACTGTCTTTTGTTGTTGTATTTTTTTAAATGATCGAGACGTATAAACGAGCAAGCAAGTCACCTGATGGAAAGTAATCAACGCCGCCCATTAACATCAGCGAAATCAGAGAGATCGCTAATGTGTTGCCGGCCTTTTTAAAAAAGAGTACGCTCTGCGAAATATATGAAAAATATGTGAGTGCACATAATAAATATCGTGTTAAACCCCGTATTGATATATTGTAGAGTACGCTCTTCTCTTGAAGGTATCATACTTGTGTTTTGTTTTTGTGCAATAAAGAATATCTATGTAGATATTAATGCCGAATCTCTCCCGCAGAGGAGGAATATCGCTGAAGTATATTCTGACCGAGCCTTTATCGATAGTTTTTCCCTTTTCAGTTTGCGCTGCGAGCCGCCCAATCTTTTCAGCAACGCCTGTTGGTGTGCCTTTGTTATCATACATGGACTACGGCCATTCATACAGTGGTCAATGTTTGCTTATAGTTTTAGCGCACTTCTATTTGCTTAAGAGCCTTTTACGATTCGGTGGCGCCACTAATAGATGTTAACTGACTGTAAATGATAATTTTATCGAGACAATTTTTATTGTTTAGGTACATACCGAAAACCTCATACTAGGTATCGTGAATAAAGTCCGTTTAGATAAAGGGAGATAAAGATAAATATAAAAACAATTATTTTTTAAGCACATACGACACACAACATAACAAATAAAGAAAAAAAAACAAAGTTGTGAAATTAAAGTAAAAGTAAAAACAACACTAATAACAAAGAAAAAAAAAAGTACCTACAAATCCAATTAATTCGGCCAGGCAATATATACCTACATTGTGTCGCGGTCTGTCGCGGTGCGTAACAAAAAAGAGCTCACTCAGCTAAAGCCACGACCTAAGGTGAGTGAGCTCTTATGTGAGCCCTGAACATTTAGCACGTTAGATCAACAAAATAAGCAAAAAAGAAGAAAAAGAACCCGGCTCTATAACCGATTACGGCTACGGCAGCGAATCTCAACGATCAGCCACGTACTTCTTCTTCTTCTTTGCCTGTTCCCACTTTAGGTGGGGTCGGCTCTCCTTATCCTTCTACCCCAGCATAATCTGTCCTGGGTTGTCGGGTCAGGCAGTTGGGACTTCTTAACTAGGTTGGCTGTACTAGACCACCAGGTCAGGGGCGGCCGTCCCCTTCCTCTCTTGCCTTCTGGGATTGCCAGTGCTTTCTAGACCACATGCTCGCTATCTCTCCGCATGCCGTGGCCGTACCATTTGAGACGTGTTTCGGTGAGCTTTTCCTGGACAGGGATCACCCACGTACGCAGGATATATTATAGTGCTCAAATATGTGCGCAAACTCAAGTGCACTCTCTATTAGGGAATAGAAGGGTAAGAGGGTGAGGGTACCTTCATGTTCCGATGGGACACCAGCGTGACACGACCGGAGAGGGATCGGGCGCAGGACCAACGGCTTAACGTGCTTTCCGGGGTGGTGGTGGCATGGCCAGACATTTGTTTCCCACGTATCTGTCCGGTTTTCGCAGGACATTACAGTACCAACGATGGACATACGACCCATCTGATGGTAAACGGTAACCGCTGCTCATAGACATCAACGATGCCGGAGCACAGTCATGCCGCTGCCTACGGTGGAAGAAGAACTGTTTTCAAACTTTGTTTAAAAAAGGACATGTCACGTTTGTAGAGTCTTTTTGGCAGTAGCAGATGAGCAGACGGATTAGCTGATGATAAGTGATTGCTGCCACCTATAGACACTTGCAATACCAGTGGATTCACAAGTGTGCTGCCAGCCTTTTAACCACACTTTCCCCGTTTTCCCCGGTTTATTGAAAAACCTCATCACAAAATAGATGGACACAGAACGTCAGCTGCCTAAAACTCGTGCAAAACAAGCTATACACATATACATGGGCTCGAACGGTTATCTTCGGCTCGGCGTGAGAAAAAGAAAGACTATGACGTGTCCAGGAGAGAGATACCACGCTCGACCGGATAGATAGACAGTGGTCTATCTATCCGGTCGAGCTGGCCCATTAATGCCGAAGCGAAAGCAAAAAATAAAAAATAGAACCAGGTCCACTAACCGATTACGGCTACGGCAGCCAATCTCAACGATCTGCCACGTACGCAGGATATATTATAGTGCTCAAATGTGTGAGCAAACACAAGAGCACTCTCTATTAGGGAATAGAGGGGTAAGAGGATAAGGGTACCTTCATGTTCCGATTGGTCACCATCGTGACACGACCGGAGAGGGATCGGGCGCAGGACCAACGGCTTAATGTGCTTTCCGAGGCACAGGGGTACAATACCGCCAGCTTCCAGACTCCGGGCTGACATTAAGAATTTCCTACTGAAATATCAAGTACCTACAATTATTTTAATTCAAACCGGTAATAATGTATGGACCAGCTGATCCCCCCCCCCTTATATTATTGATCTAACATGCTAAAAAATCGGTAAAAAAACTTTTAAGTTAAACGGTTTTATCTTATGTGCACTGAAAACTAGAAAATAATAATAACAATTAGGTATTTTGAACTTCTAGTTCAGAAATATTCTAATACCAAGCAGAATAGCTTTTAGGCATATTATACTAAAATAAAAACGTGGGGCCCATTAACTATTGCTGTAATACTTTCTTCTATACTAAGTGTGGATTGCATCGACTTACTATAATCGTAACAGGAGATTTTGACAATCAATAACCAGCCGCGGCGGCTTCACCAGCGAACGCCCAGCCCATGATTTACCAAAGTATAAAGATATGCTTTGCCATAGGTAGGATTTCAGAGGGGCCCCACGTTTTTATTTTAGTCTAATATGCCTAAAAGCTATTCTGCTTGGTATTAGAATATTTCTGAACTAGAAGTTCAAAATACCTAATTGTTATTATTATTTTCTAGTTTTCAGTGCACATAAGATAAAACCGTTTAACTTAAAAGTTTTTTTACCGATTTTTTATTTTATAGTTTTTAGTATTTAACGGAAATGCCTACGTTTAGTGCATCATTATTACATAGTTTTTTACCTGATAATTTATTACAATCTAATTCCTCAATACATAGCCCTTCCAGAGACTTGATCTGTCCTTTTAACGTCACACAATCTTGGACATAACTGTTCTGGACACGACTACTCATGCCCTCACCTAATATGCCATTTTGTAACCATGTCCATCTTGGATTTTAAATTTTGTCATGTTGGAGTATAGGGATTTAGCATTGAATTAAACAAGAAAAATAAAGAAAACTATATATTTATTAACTAAATGGCAACCAGGTAATTCAACAGATCCTAAAGATCGCCCTACGGCTGAAATCTACACACTGAAATATAGGATTAATTAAACTAATTACTAACCTTGACTTGCTCTGGTAGTATGACGCACACTTTGTCACTGCACTATGCGTACTTTGTCACTCCGCTTAGTCAACGTCCGCTCGCTTCGACGATCGATCAAAGAATGCCCGTCTCCACGAGCGCGCAAACTGTTGATCAAACGGTGCGGCGCGACCGGATAGAGTGAATGATGGAAATCGTTCACTTCTTACCTGAATAAATTATTTCAATAATTAAATGAGATTTACGTTAAAATATTTATAATAATATGAATTAAATATTTGTATAATTAAAATTAACCTTACAGTCATAATCACAGTATTCTACTAGTAGTAGTAGTGTAGCCCTTTCATTTGATACCCATATTGAGGGGGTTGTGGGAAAATATGAAATCCGCCATTTTGTACCGGCGGCCATCTTAGATTTACAACGTTATTAATATTACTACATATATTGTATTGTCATCGGAACTAAAGGTGTGTACTAAATTAAAGATCAATCTGACAACAGGAAGGTATTCAAATTTCAATTTCTAATTTTGACCCAAATAAATAAATACCGTAGCTAAATAAAACCGTTTAAAACTGAAGGCTTTCTTACTGGAAAAAAGTCCTTACTCTATTGAAGAATTTTTAAATGTGACATAAGTCAATATGTAATCTCTATAGTATTAATTATTATTATTGTTCTCTAAATCTCTCTTAATCAGCCAGGGGTACGGATCAGACGAAGGATCGCGCACTCTGACAATCCACGAAGCCCAGGGACAGACGTTCGAGAACGTTGCGATAGTCAGAACAACTGCCAAACAGTCCCATCTCCTGCAAAGTGTCCCAAAAGCGGTGGTAGCCATCTCCAGACACACAAGAACTTGTGTATATCATACAGATAACGCCACTAACGACGCCACTGCGCGCCTAATATCCATGGCATCGAAGGCTACCATCAAAAAAATAACCAGCCACTTGGTAGCGGCGGACGTCTTAGATTTCAATTTTGCATAGTAAATTGTATTCTACTTGTTGAGACCTATTATTTGATACCCATATTGGTGGGGTTGATAAAAAAATGTTATCAGTCATTTGGTAGCGGAGGCCATCTTAGATTTCAATTTTTCATAGTAAATTGTATTCTACTTGTTGAGACCTTTCATTTGATACCCATGTTGATGGAATTGATAAAACCTAAAGTTATCTGCCATTTTGTAGAGGCCGCCATCTTGGATTTTAATTTTATATAGTAAATTGTATTCTACTGGTTGATCACTTTCATTTGATACCCATATTGATGGGATTGATAAAACCTACGTTATCCGCCATTTTTTAGCGGCCGCCATCTTGGATTTCAATTTTTTATAGTATATTGTATTCTGCTTGTTGAGACCTTTCATTTGATACCCATATTGATGGGATTAATAAAACATAAATTATCCGCCATTTTGTAGTCGGCGCGCCATC
>CM032487.1:17525666-17542314 GCA_019059595.1 Marasmia exigua
GGTGCTGTGTACGGCACGCCCGCGCGGGTTGCGCGGCGGTTTTCCGGCGGGGCGCTTCGACGTCGGCATCCCCCTAGACTGGAGCGCATCCGGGCGCAGTCGGCCGCAAGGCCTACCTACGTTTGGGGACCTGCGCCGCAAGGTCGCAGCCAGCGGGATTGCGGTGGTAGGTCGGAGTTGCTTGCGTCGCGGATTTTCCTCGGCTCCGCAGCCAGCGGAGTCGGTTTCTGCGACGCGTTATTATGTTGAAAAGCCTGCGGGTTTGTCCCTAACTCGCACTGCACTGCAACCAGCAGTGTATGTGCGGGGAGGGGTGCCCGCAGTTCCTCCTCTCGGTGGTGCTTGCACTGCATCCAGCAGCGTGGGTGCTACCCGGGAGGTTGAGTGGGAGAGAGGCCGAGCTGGCGAGCCTCTTCGCCCCGACGGGCGGACGGATGAAGCCCCCGTGGCAGTCCTCACCCCGGTCCTGAGTGTTTCCTGGGCGAGGGATGGAAACGCCCCAGTGTTTTTATTGGGTATGCCTCCGGACGGTCTCTGATTAGCAGAGACCTAACCCGGAGGAGAGCCCCTCTCAGCGTGCATAAGGTGCATTTTCACTGGGACACCAAAAAAAAAAAAAAAAAAGGTGCCGCCACCGCTGCCTGCTCGAGTACATCGTGCTGCACTCGTTAACTGAGTCTCCAATGGCAGACTTGAATTGGTCAGTCCAACGTGTGGGTGACCTCCCGCGCGGTCTAGTGCCTTCTACTTTTCCTTAGATAACCAGGCGATGGACTGATCGCCACGCCTAGAAACATGTCCGGAAAAAGTCAGGATGCGAGACTGTACTATAGAAAACAGATGCTTCTTGATACAGAGTTCTCGAAGTATCGAGACTTTGTTCGTTTTCTTATCTTATGGTTAAGTCCTAGTCCCAGTTTCATCTTATGGTCCTCAATTGAAGTGACGAGCTGAAAAATTTATCCAACGAAGTCGTTTTTTTTAAGATAGGGGGGCAAACGAGCAAGCGGGTCACCTGGTGGTAAATGATCACCGCCGCCCATGCTACACCAGAGGCCTTACCATGAGTTTGAAATACTATCCTCGCTATCTAAAACTATTGCTCTGTCTCTTTCATATGCACCTCAATGAAAGGGACAACGCGATAGTTTTCGATAGCGAGCCCAGTTTTTCAAACTCGTGGTAAGGGTACTGATGTATTGCAAATACGTTGCCGGTTGTCGTTTGAATGTTGAGGATTTAGTGACGTAACGTGTCAGTAGAAGCTAGTTTTTTTTTTTCAGGGTAAACGGAGCGACGAAATGACTTGACTTTTAAGTGGAGATAGTTAAAGGATAAATACCATAGAGACAAATTAGGGAAGATTCGTCGGGTAGGGCTAAAACTTCATCATCATCATCATCATCATTTGAGCCAATAGACGTCCACTGCTGGACATAGGCCTCCCCCAATGTTCTCCACACAGATCGGTCCTGTGCCTCCCGCATCCAATGGATTCCCGCGATCTTCACCAGATCGTTGGTCCACCTTGTAGGAGGCCTGCCACGGCTGCGACTTCCTGTACGTGGCCTCCACTCGAGTACCTTTCTGCCCCAGCGACCGTCTGTTCTCCTCGCTATGTGCCCTGCCCATTGCCACTTGAGGCATGCAATCCTTTAGGCTACGTCTGTGACCTTAGTTCTCCTGCGGATCTCATCATTTCTGATACGATCACGCAGGGATACTCCGAGCATAGCCCTCTGCATTGCTCTCTGGGTGACTTTGAGCCTCCTTAATCGGCACATTGTAAACGGCCACGTTTCGGTTCCGTATGTCATCACTGGCAACACACACGCATTAAAGACTTTCGTCTTGAGACACTGCGGTAGATCTGCCGAAAATATGCTGCGTAGCTTCCCGAACGCTGCCCAGCCGAGTTGGACTTACCAAGCTGGGCTAAAACTTAATAATCCTAATAATTTTAACACTGCTATTGTGTGTCGAGTGAGTTGTCTCGAGATAACTGGCTTGGACCTAATAGAGTCTTAAAACCCGCGATTTCTTTTAGAGTGATATCCGCTGAATCCGTAGGTCGATAAAACGAAAAAGTACCGGCGTTTTATTGAATGACTGTGACTTTGACTGACTTCTACTGTTGTTTCTTACAAGGTAAGACTGAGTTAGCAATGTAAACTGAGAGCAAAAACTTAATTAATCGACATTAATCGACATTTTAACAGTGGGAGAGCCACGCTTCGGCATGAATGGGCCGGCTCGACCGGAGTAATACCACGTCCTCACAGAAAACCGGCGTGAAGCAGTGCATGCGCTGGGTTTCGCTGCGTGAGTGAGGGTACCGGAGACCATACCAAGGGGAAGGGGGGTTAAAAGGTAAGCAGCGCATTTGTGACACCACTGGTGTTGCAGGTGTCCATGGGCGGCGGTAACCGCTTACCATCAGGTGATCCGTCTGCTCGTCTGCCACCTATATAATAAAAAAAATCCTGGAAATATACCTGCAAAAATGGAGTTGGACCGGCCATAGTTATGTTAAGAAAAGAAGAGACAATTTATAACTAACATCTATAGGGTACCAGGGTACGTCAAGAGCGTCAACATCGCTGGGAACCCGGGACCTCTTGCGCAGCCGTCGCTTTAAAGTGCGACCCACTAATCACTGCGCCACCGAGGCAGTCGTACTACATATATGCTTAAACTCAACCCACTTAATGTTTCCGATAGCCATCGGCCATTTTAGATGCCGTCAACCCTAGCCGTAAATTTAAAGTTGAGTCGAACACGCGTTGATGTGGGTTCTGTAGACATGACAGCTTTGACAGTTCCGTGGACACTTCATCATTAGGTTCATGAGATATCCAGAAATAGTTTCTGCCGAAACCAGTTTGACTAACAGAAATTAGCATATTAATCTTCATCTTTGCAAATCATAGTAAATAAATAAATATTTCACAACATCACATACATTGATCTGTCTACGAGATAGGTAGCTCAAGCACCTGTGTTACGGATATCAGAATCAACAGCGGAATTACAAATATATACTTATAATTTCTTTGTAAATACATACTTATAATACATACAAACACCCAGACCAATACAAACAGTTTATGCACACAAATGTTTATACTGTGCGGGGATCGAACCCGCAACTCTTGGACCAAAGGCAGCGTTCACTACCACTGTTCCAAATGGGTCGTCGATAGTCTTTCTTTAAATAAAGATGAGGCCTCGTCGACACTAACTCCGCCAATCTGATTCATCCTTTTGACTGTGGTGACGATGAGACATTTAGAAAAAATACTTCTGAGGATACTTATTCCTCTTTTAATAGCTGGCAATGCATCTGTAATGCCTCATGTGTTGCAGATGTCCATGGGCGGTAGTAATCACTTGAGTCAGGTGAGGTAATCACAGGTCGTCTGCTCGTTTGTCCGCCATAATGTAAAAAAAATAAATGTGGGAGAGCCACGCTTAGGCATGAATGGGCCGGCTCGACCGGAGTGATACCACTGCCTCACAGAAGACCGGCGTGAAGCAGTGCCTGCGCTGTGTTTCGCCGTGTGAGTGAGGTTACCGGAGGCCCAATGGGGGGGAGGGGGAAAAGTTTGGCAGCGCACTTGTGACTCCACTGGTGTTGCGGGTGTCCATGGGCGGAGGAATTGCTTACCATCAGGTGATCCGTCAGCTCGTCTGCCACCACTAATTAAAAAAAAAATTAATAAAAAATAAAAAAACTTAAAGAAAATTACCTACTATTATTTTTTTGCGTTTATTTACTTGTTATTGATTATTATTTGTAAGAAGAAATTATTACATTACATCTCAAAAAACTGTTAATATTTTTCTTTGGTTATTCTCTCTCAGAAGTTAATTTTATTGAAATGTCTGGCAATCGCCGCAACTAATACATCAATTTAAATTTTTATCAAAGTTAATAATATTCTAAGTTAGAGAGGCGACTTAAAGTGAGTCTTGGTCTCTGATAATAAGAGCCTACATCTAGCTCGGCGTCTGCGGCACCTCCTGCCTGTAATCCGCCAAAAGTCCGCGCAAATCCTTTTCGACCTCATGTTTTTTAAATATTGGCTCTCCTCAGTTAGATGCCCAGCAAGAGGAGAACCCACGTTACAATTACAACGCACGCGATGTCAAGGCATCACAATCCGTTCGCACAGCCATACTGCGATATGTCGAACATCCAGTTGGCTTACAAACATTTGACCTCAGGTTTCCAGAATCCCATTTCTGGTCCCAGTTCGTTTTTGCCGTAGGCTTTTTTCCAATGGAAACCATTATGGCTATTTCACCGTCACCTTGTCACATGTGAGGACCAGAGTGGTGTGTGGGACTAAACCTAACCAAAACATCTGGAGTGTCCATCTCAGCACATTTGCTTTCGGATACCCTATAGCTGTACCCTATATCTGCTTAGAGTGAAGTGGACTGCTCACCGCACCAACATTTCAACGCTGAAGGAGCTTTGAATCACACAAAGACTTTCGTCGACTGTGCAAGTGCGAATACTCACCATGTTTGGACATATCATCCGACACGAGAGCTCCTTGGAACTGTTATACCCCAGGGATGTTTGGGATCTGGCTTACCCCATGGCTAAGCTGCTGCGTCAGCAAATGCTGGAAGGGATAGTCAGTTCCCAGACCGACGCGCAGTCAGTCCGCGCCCGTCATCAGACCCGGTCACTCGCATTTACTAATTCCTACTATTTCTATACTATTTCCAACTATTATCTAAAAACATTAAACAAGTGTTTAGGTTAATAAATAATATTATTTTTTTTAAAAAGACTTTTACTTTGCGGCGGGTAACATTTTGGTGGCAGCGGTGGGATAACGAATTATCCCCTGCCCAGAACGTTTCCGAAGAAAGTGTGTGTGTGAATACTAAACCGTGTTATCCTGGAACATTCGTGTGTGTCATACTGTGATCCAACTAATAGTGATCCGTCACGACGACATCCTGGAACTTACCTGCTCGTGCTACGCGAAGTGACGACTTCTATTCACGAACTCTTCAGCTGCATATCCTGAAAGACCTGGCACTTACCTGGTCGCCCTGCAAGAAGTGACCACATTCCGATCGGCGAATTCTACGGCTACGTGTCCTGAAAGAAATTACTTACCACATCCTTGGAGACGCCCATTCATCTGTCACGGAGACACCTTGGAAGTCCTGAAAAAGGGCATACCTACCGCTGGAATATTTCAAAGAAGAACCTTCGAGACATCGTGCACCGCTTATCGCACGGCGATGCAGCCGGCGAGCGTCCTTATCGTTGTCGCCCACGCACTCTGCATACCGTGAGTCTCACTGTTTAGTTTAGTAGGGTTGCCTGTAGTGTTTTAATCATTAATTTATATTATTCGTATAGTATTTTATAATTATGGAATCGAAAGACAATGTGAAAACGTCTGACAACGACACGGGAAATCCTGGCACCTCGAAATCAAATACCACACCCCGACCATCAGGTAGCTCACAAGATACAGAAAATGTGAACTTAAGTGTCCTACTTAAATTCATCAAGCCCTTCGATGGGTCTCGGGACAAGTTAAATCCTTTCATTTCGAACTGCCAAAATGCTTATAGCTTGGCCAGTAAAGCTCAAAAACCAATATTGTTAAAGTATATACTCAGCCAACTGGAAGGCAGGGCTGAGACAACTTGTAATATTAAAGATTTTGAAAACTTCGAACAGTTCATAACCTTCATGAAAGAACAGTTCGGAGAAAAGAAACATTACGCCCACCTCCTTTCAGAATTACAAGAGTGTAGGCAAGGAATCTCGGAACCTGTGAACCAATTCGCTCTTAGGATAGAAACGTGTCTTGCTAAACTACTAACAGAGATAAATATCTCCATTCCGACGAAGAAGAAGGGCGAATTAGCCGGCCGACTAGCGGCCATGGAGGACCTTGCTCTCCATACTTTCACGGTAGGTCTGCTTCCACGGTTGAGCCAAACCGTAAGAAATAGGGACCCTGAGTCACTAAATACAGCAATTAGTTTCGCCGTTTCCGAGGAGAAAATAATGGCCAGCACCATCAGGAAAACCCTGCCGCAGCACCCTAATGCCGCGGAAAGGCCGAGATTTCCACCACGCCGTGGTTTCCAATTTCGCCCAAACAACCTTCCGGCTCCTGCTCCAAGCAACGCTGTGATTTGCCGATATTGCAAAAACATAGGCCATACTATCGAAAATTGCCGCAAACGGCAATTCAATAATAATAGGAATCAGCTTGGTGCTTCGACCTCCCAAGGTCGGCCAAATTATCAAACCCCATACCAGAAGGAAGATTCAACCCGTAGGGTTCATGCTATTAACCAAGCTGATGGAGTAGACGAAGCCGATGATTTAAACGAATAGCTGTCTCGATTAGGTATCGCGCGAGACCAAAGATAAAAGTCGATGCCGATTCCTCCGATTTCATGCCCACTGTATCCTCTGAATCAAAACCCGCTGTTTCTAAAACAGATGTAAATCATCTTTCACAGGACAATTACATTAAAAAACCAGAGGTCATATGCATCTGTCGCTGCTTCCGTGCCTCATAGAATCGCTGTTTCCCCTGTTCCGACTCGATCCGCTGTTTCCTCCGTTCCGACTCGATCCGCCGTTCCCTCTGTTCCGACTCGATCCGCTGTTTCCTCTGTTCCGACTCGATCTGCCGTTCCCTCTGTTCCGACTCGATCCGCTGTTTCCTCTGTTCCGACTCGATCCGCTGTTCCCTCTGTTCCGACTCGATCCGCTGTTCCCTCTGTTCCGACTCGATCCGCTGTTTCCTCTGTTCCGACTCGATCCGCTGTTCCCTCTGTTCCGACTCGATCCGCTGTTCCCTCTGTTCCGACTCGATCCGCTGTCCCCTCTGTTCCGACTCGATCCGCTGTTCCCTCTGTTCCGACTCGATCCGCTGTTCCCTCTGTTCCGACTCGATCCGCTGTTCCCTCTGTTCCGACTCGATCCGTTGTTCCCTCTGTTCCGACTCGATCCGCTGTTCCCTCTGTTCCGACTCGATCCGCTGTTCCCTCTGTTCCGACTCGATCCGCTGTTCCCTCTGTTCCGACTCGATCCGCTGTTCCCTCTGTTCCGACTCGATCCGCTGTTCCCTCTGTTCCGACTCGATCCGCTGTTCCCTCTGTTCCGACTCGATCCGCTGTTCCCTCTGATCAGACTCAATCCGCTGTTCCCTCTGCTCAGACTCGATCCGTTGTCCCCTCTCCTCAGACTCGATCCGCTGTTTCCCCCTGTTGCCCGCCAACTAAATCTGAAAAAGAAAATAAAATTAAAGTCTATAAAATAAATAACAACACTAATAAAAGATACTTACCTTACGTAATACTAAAGACAGCTGTTTCAGAAAATCCTCTAACATTCCTAGTTGACACAGGCTCCTCTGTGAGTCTTATAAAAAATACTTCTATACAAACCCGACCTGTTTTGACCTCAGAAAAGATTAGCCTAAAAGGCATTGAAGATTCTGATGACACAACTCCTACTTTAGGCCATTTTAATCTTAATTTATTTGAACATAAATGCGAAAACATAACATATAAATTCCATGTGGTTGACAAAATAAACTTACCTTATGATGGCATAATAGGGAATGATTTTCTAAACAGTCTCGAGTGCAATATCGATTATAACCAAGGCACCTTAAAAATAAGGAAATATACTTTACGCCTGAAATTCTCTGAACCTACCTACACCATACCACCTCGTACAGAAACAATTATCGAATGCACGGTCTCAAGAGATGACCTTCAAGAAGGCCTCATCCTAGACCAACATCTCTCTGAAACTCTTCTTATCGCCAACTGTGTAGTGAAAGTAAAGAGCAACAAAAGAGTTAATATATCCGTTGTGAATATATCCGAAGAACCTGCGACTATCCCATCAAATCTTAATCTTAGACTCGAACCCCTGGAATCTTGTATGACTCTTTCAAAATCCGCACTATCTAATGCATCTAAAAGAACACATGAGGTTTTAAATTTATTAAGAATCTCTCATCTGAATGTAGAAGAAAAGGATGCCCTTTTAACTATATGTTCTGATTATTCTGACATCTTCCATCTCCCAGACGATCAACTTACATGCACCTCAGCTATCAAACATAATATTCAAACGAACACAGACATACCTATTCAAACCAAATCATATAGGTTTCCCGAATGCCATAAAAAGGAAGTTGAGAAACAGATTAACAAAATGCTTGACCAAAACATCATCACCCCTTCCAACTCACCCTGGTCTTCGCCTATTTGGGTTGTCCCAAAGAAACTCGACGCATCTGGAGAACGTAAATGGAGAGTCGTAATCGACTATAGGAAACTGAATGACGTAACCGTTGGCGAGACATACCCCATTCCACAGATAACCGAAATTCTCGACCAACTAGGCAAAAGCCAATACTTTACCACACTCGATCTTGCCTCTGGCTTCCATCAAATTGAAGTCTCATCAGAAGACGCATCCAAAACTGCCTTCTCTATACCACAGGGTCATTTCCAATTCACTAGAATGCCCTTTGGGCTTAAAAACGCACCTTCCACCTTTCAAAAATTGATGAACACGTGTTTAGCGGGCCTCCAAGGCTCACGCTGTTTCGTATATCTCGATGATATAGTCGTATACTCTCCAGATCTAGCATCTCACACCCAAAACTTATCCGCCGTTTTCGAGAGACTACGCAATTTTAATCTAAAATTGCAACCAGATAAGTGTGAATTTTTACGTAAGGAAGTAGCTTATCTTGGCCACATTATTAACGCAGAAGGTGTAAAACCAAACCCTGAGAAGATCAAGGCCATTACTAAATTCCCAGTACCCAAAAATGCTAAAGACATTAAATCATTCCTTGGCCTTGTGTCCTATTACAGACGTTTCATCCCTGATTTCTCCAAGCTCGCAAAACCGCTGACTTCACTCCTTAAAAAGGATATCTCTTTCAAGTGGAATAACGAACAACAACTTGCATTTGAAAATTTACAGAATAAACTCACCACATCACCTGTTCTAGCCTACCCAGATTTTTCCAAACCTTTCGTCCTAACATGTGATGCCTCCAACTTTGCCATTTCGGCCATCTTATCACAAGGGCCAGTAGGGAAGGACCGCCCCATTGCCTATGCCTCTCGCACATTGAATAAGGCGGAATGCAACTATAGCGTGACTGAAAAAGAGTGCCTCGCTATTGTTTTCGGAACCAAAGCCTTCCGTCCATACCTTTATGGACATACATTCACTATAGTAACCGATCACAAGCCACTACAATGGTTGTTTAGTTGTAAAGACCCGGGGTCCAGACTAATCCGCTGGCGCCTTAAACTAGAAGAATTTGAATATAATATCATACATAAAAAAGGAAAAACAAATACGAACGCCGATGCTCTATCGCGATTCCCTGTTAACCCCATTCGAACTCCTGCACAAGGAGTCTCGTCTCCTTCTGAAGAAAGCGCCTCATCATACGACCATATCACTCTCGAAGACTTAGGATTGCAACTGCCTACTACACCAGACTTTGACGACAGTGACCTACCAATAATAGACCTATTAGAAAACACCAACCCCTTTACGAGATATAGTCCTTCCGACAATACTTTAGTAAATGAACCCGAATCCCGCCGTGACAATATCGCGGATCCTCAACCTTCTACAAGTAATCAAGACCTTGACCCCGACGATTTCGGTCTAAGAGACCTAGGCCCTCACGGCGATGACCTCGATACTAACCCAGAATCACTTACCATACCTACATTCCCCAAGACAACTTCAAAACAACCAACTATATCTCCTCCGATTCCCGCTGTGTCCTCGATTCCGCTGTCTCCTCCGATTCCCGCTGTGTCTCCTCCGATTCCCGCTGTGTCTCCTCCGATTCCCGCTGTGTCTCCTCCGATTCCCGCTGTGTCTCCTCCGATTCCCGCTGTGTCCCCTCGGTTCCCGCTGCACCTGAAACAGAGAATGAAAATATTAATAGATCATCTAATGATACTTACCCTAAATTCCTTAAGGCGATCTCCAATAAAGATTTCACCTCCAACGCGACCCTGAAAGAACACAATGAACATCTTTTGAAATCAAATCATAAGGTGATCATAGTCCCTACATCAATAGATCTAGACGAGTCAAATCCATACATCTACGAAATCTTATCTAATCTAGAAAATAGAGAAGAAATTGAAAATTGCGAAAAAGAATTATATTCATTCTTAAAAGTTGACTGCCTTAATAAAACAATTTACCTCATATTCACCAAAGTTCATCATTTCGATGAAACACCATATCCTGCAATATACGAAACCCTGAAACGAATTAGAAACGAGATCCTACTACCTCAACAAATCAATGACATTGCTATATCTGACTTCCGGAACCCTTTTGATAGACACTCTCACACTAAAATATACAATATCCTCGCTTATATATTTCATAACAGCAAAGTTACCACGCACATTTATTTGAATAAAATAATTTACCCCTCTTTAAGTGAGAGACCCAAAATCCTTCGTGAAAATCACGATATCCCAATAGCGGGACATCTAGGCTCAACTCGGATGTATAGCAGGATCCTTGACCAATACTACTGGAAAGGGATGCGGAGCGACGTAGAAAATTATGTTAAGGAATGCAAATCCTGCCAAGAAAACAAAGCCCTGCGGAAAATAAACAGAGCACCCATGGAGATAACCTCCACTTCCACAGCTCCTTTCCAGCGCGTGAGTCTGGACATCGTTGGACCTCTCCCCGAATCGGGGAACGCCAAGTTGAAATACATCCTTACACTCCAAGATGATCTGACGAAATATTCCACAGCCTATCCTATCAGGAGCACAACAGCCGAAGAGACCAGCGATTGTCTCATCCATTTCATTTCTCTTTTTGGCATACCAAAGTCCATTCTCACCGACCAGGGCACCAACTTCACGTCGGACCTATTCAAATCTACATGCAAATTCCTTAAAATCAAACAGCTCTGGTCGTCACCTTACCATCCTCAAACTCAAGGCGCATTAGAAAGAAGTCATTCTACTCTTAAGGAGTACCTGAAGTCCTTCGTCAATGAGAATCAAAACAATTGGCCAACCTTTGTGTACACTGCCATGTTGGCGTATAACACCAGTGTACACACTACTACCAAATTCACGCCGTATGAGTTGGTTTTCGGGCACAAACCATTTCTTCCAAATTCCGTTTATGAAACCGCTGCAGGTACCACTTACCCCGATTACATCAAAATGCTCCAACATAAGTTAACATATACTCGTCAAAAGGCTGTGGAAAATATCCTCAAATCAAAGGAGTCTTCTAAGTCCTATTACGACTCACGCGCGAAGTCACCTCCTTCTTATAAGTCTGGTGACTATGTCTATCTCAAGAATCATCTAAGGTTAGGAAAAGCGCTTTCGCCGATCTGGAAGGGGCCCTACAAAATAATTAAAGTCAATGGGAACCACACGGCCACCCTTCTGATCAACAGGCGTCATGTGACGCATCATTTTGACCAATTTAAGCCGGCACTGACTTCTGTAGATGGTAACTAAAATTTTAAGGTATTTAAATAAATATAATATATAAGTAATTAAATATAAGTACTTTATTTAGATATTTTGTAATATTACATGTATTATATTTCAGTGTCTCAATCCATGCACGACCAGAATTTATCCAGCCGCTCCCTTCTAGTTCCGGAATTTACTTCGATAATTTAGGCAAGCTGAAAATAATTAAGGGTCATTTAGACGTAATTAACCATGTAGATATATCTTATATAAGCCCCCATATCGATAATCTTAATAATATTCTTAATTCATTGAGGTATACATGTCAACAGTCAAACAATCACCAATGCGACAATACGTTGTCTCCACTCACAATACGATTTAATGATATTAAGCGTGAATTTGATTCGATTTCTCACTTGTTATCTAGGCGTAGTAAGCGATCCGCATGGTTTGGTATAATAGGTACTGGTTTTAAACATATATTCGGGACCCTTGACGAGGACGATGCAGTGAGGTATGATTCTGCTATATCCGCTATTCAAAGCGACGAGAAGGAGTTAGCACGGCTTATGAAAGAAAACATACTGATCACTACCGTTACCCTGGATTCCTATAATAAGACTTTAAATAAAGTTAAAACAAATGAATTTATTTTAAAAGAAGCGATGAGCCTTATCTCAGACCATATTAATAATATCACTCAAGTTACCGATACCTTACTATTAGAAACCACAGTCCATTCCATTTTCAGTAACCTTGAAGCTTCATTGCTCACCTTGTCCTTCCAGTTAGAAGACCTTACTAATGCTATTATGATGGTTAGCCAAAACATTCTACATCCTTGCATCCTATCTCCGTCGCAGCTATACCGAGAACTCGCTGATAATGTTAGACATCTAGCTAAAGGTACTAGAATCCCCATGTCGTTTGATTTAGACAACATCCATGTTATTTTAAGTATATCCAATGTTGCATGTTACTATTATAATGATAAGGTAGTATTTGTGTTACAAATACCTGTTGTAACAGCCGACGAATATAATTTGTACCATAGTATCGCACTACCGATACCACACGATCCGCAAAGGCCGGACATTTTTAGTTTAATTTTACCTTCTACTTCATATATAGCCGTATCTAATGATAAGATTAGTTATTGTAATCTAGATAACTTAGATAGCTGTAAGTCGGTATTGTCCGAATTCTATATCTGTAACGTTGCAACAGTGATACTCACGGGCGGCAACCCTAGTTGTGAAAGTGAACTGTTAACAAAAACAATCAGTGCTCTCCCTGTGCAGTGTGAAACGAAAACAATATCTGGTGATATGGACTTATGGAAGCCATTAGCCAATAATAAGTGGATTTTTGTACAGTCTCGTTCCAATAAAATAACTATAGATTGTGGTACCTCCGAATTACGGGAGGAGGTTATTATCGGTTCTGGTATTCTGTATAATCCAAACCAATGTATAGTCTACACTAAAAATACAAGACTAGTGTCTTCTAATGTAATAATAAGTAGTGTTAATTTAACAACCCCTAATTTAGATTTTAATATATTAAATGACTCCTGTTGTAGTCATACCTCTGTTTCGTTAGACCAGTAGGATGTCCCCCGTTTCACTACAAAATATAGACTTAGATAATTTAGCATTAAATAAAATAAATAACGAAGTATCTTCTAAATTAAATAAAATTATTGAAAAGGAACCAATATTAGTGAAATATGGGGCACACTACGTGACATTTACTTCTATTATTTCTTTAATTGTAATTAGTTTATTAATACTAAAGGTTTATAAAATGATATCTAGATGTAAAGATAAGATAAAAATGTATAATCCCACTGTATCTACTATGTCTCATACAAAACCGACCGGCACTGAAGACATCGAACTCGAGATACATCCTAATGAGGAATCCTCTGTATCGCCGCCGCGCTTAAGGCTCTAATCCTCTGGATCCCTTCTTATATCTTCTAAGTAGTTTTCTTACTGAACTTCGTCAAAACCTCGAACTTCAGTCTTCCGCGGGGGGTTGTTATACCCCAGGGATGTTTGGGATCTGGCTTACCCCCATGGCTAAGCTGCTGCGTCAGCAAATGCTGGAAGGGATAGTCAGTTCCCAGACCGACGCGCAGTCAGTCCGCGCCCGTCATCAGACCCGGTCACTCGCATTTACTAATTCCTACTATTTCTATACTATTTCCAACTATTATCTAAATACATTAAACAAGTGTTTAGGTTAATAAATAATATTATTTTTTTTAAAAAGACTTTTACTTTGCGGCGGGTAACAGAACGTTTAATGGTACCTACAGGGAAGAGCGGAAGGTCAACGCTTCCGAGGCAGATCACCTGCAAGGTGGACAGACAGTATCAAGTCTGCTGCAAGGAGCTCCTTGACTTCTAACTCCATTTTTTTAGTGTGATCTCCATGTACACTGGACACAGTGTACATGCCCCAAAATTTTATTTGATAACCGTGGGAGAGCCACGCTTCGGAATCAATGGGCCGGCTCGACCAGAGTGATACCACGGCCTCACATAAAACCGGCGTGAAGCAGCACTGTGCTGTGTTTCGCAGCGTGAGTGAGGGTACCGGAGTCCCAATCAGGGGGGTTTAAAGATTGGCAGCGCACTTGTGAAACCACTGGTGTCGCGGGTGTCGATGAGCGTTGGCAATCGCTTACCATCAGGTGATCCGTCTGCTCGTCTGCCACATATTACATTATTTTATTTTTTTTATATCTTATTCGCACAGGCACGTTACAAACAAATGTTATTCTGAAATTATTACCAATTATCATACAACGCATTGTTTCCGATTCACCAGAGAACGTAATAAAACCTCCGCGATAATTAAAAATGGCGTACATAATTTTCAGCTTCACATTGGAACAAAGTTTTCTGCGTCCGATGAACGATTATTTTCAAATTGAATGGAAATCCAAGGCTTAAATGTAATGAAAAAACTTATCATTATTTTTAGTTGGTAGGTCTTTTATAAAACCATCATTCGTGGGTTCGATCTCCACCCTGGGCAAACATGCGTGCGATGAACACTTGTGTTTGTTCAGTGTCTGGGTGTAATATATGTATTTAAGTATATATTTGTGTTTTGTTTGTTTTGTTGTTTTGTTTGCCGTGTGGTCCCGGCAGAGTAGAATAGGCCACCCTCACTCTTACCGAGGTGTCGTAAAAGGCGACTAAGGTAAAGCTGCTGGCATGATCATCAGCACCCAGAGAAGGAAAACTCTGCATTTATATCAAAACCCTCGCCAACCCGTCTGCCAAGCGTGGTGAGTATGGCAATTACCCCTCATGTGATTGAGGGAGGCCCGTGCCCCAGCAGTGGGGACTTAAATGGGCTGATGATGATGATGATGATGATGATATATTTGTGTTCCTCTGTTGTCTGATATTTGTAACACAAGTGCTTACGCTACTTAGTACGGAATCAGGTCAATGTATGAGATGAAGTCTTATCCATTCTATCAACATAAACACGCTATACCGAATCCAGTCACCCAATACCTCCACGTCCAAGGTGTACAAAAATAATACTTCCTTCTATAGCCCAATAACCCGCATGTGTCGGTCCTACAACGAACTGAATGGCAGTGGCATAGACATATAATAGATTTTCTTCTTTCAAGAGGGAAATCTCAAAAATTCTGGGAGCCGAGTCACCCTCAGTCCCACTCAGTGAATCATAAGGATGAAAAATAATTTATTACTGTTTTTTTTTGTAGATGCTTCATCATATTTGTAGTTTTTTTTTTAATTCCACAATCTTCATTTACGTCTTATTTGTTAAACATGTGTACAACATTCGTAGGTTACCATCTAGATAACACTGTATTAAATTATGAACATTTTGCATGTATGACAGTAATCTGTTAGTGTACCTATAATAAATAAAATAATAATAAAATAATAATAATGATACCCCATCAAATTCACGAGGTGTTAACCAGGCACACATATTCTCTCATTCACAGCCTTACGTCCCACAAACACGCCCAATCACACAACCACACAGATCATCACAATCAAGACTCATTACCCCCACCACATCACAATCAGATCCGTAGTGTAGGAACTGTACTTGGCCTAGGCCCGTACATTTCTGAAAAGCCAGCAAATAGCTGTGATACTCAGCATATAAAGAACATAATAATAAATAGACCCGACATAACTCTACTAGACAAGTTAAATAAAACTGCATACCTAATAGACATAGCCGTACCAAACACCCACAACATACAAAAATCAATATCAGAGAAAATGCTGAAATATTCGGAACTAAAGGAAGAGATACGTAGAATCTGGAACTTACAAAAAGTTTACATAGTGCCGATGGTCCTCTCAAAGTACAGGTGTAATTCCAAAACATTTATTCAAATCAATTGATCTACTTGGTCTCCCCCAATGCAAAAAGCGGCTATCCTCAACACGTGCCGCATTGTCAGACATTTCCTACAGGAAGATACAAATAATTATCTAGGTTAAGAAAAACTGAATTAGTTACTTGGCCTCAGTGCTCGTAACTGGTTTCAAAGGTACCGGCTGTCAAGCCGAGAAAATTTTACTAAAAAATAATAATAATAAGATGTACTACAACAGAGCAATATTGAAAGACTATACACAACAATAGACCTGATATAACTTTGATTGACAAACAGAAAAAGACAGTTTATTTAATAGATGTTTCAGTGCCAAATACGCATAATTTACATAAAACAATTACAGAGAAAATACAGAAAAATACAGAATTAAAAGAGGAGATAATTCAAATCTGGAATATGAATAAAGTGTACAACTTGCCGTTAGTGTTGTCTAGCATTGGTGTAATTCCAAAACACCTTCTGACTGCCTTACGAATGCTCGATGAACCCGAAAATATATACATGACAATGCAAAAGGCCGCTATCCTGAACACGTGTCGTATGGTTCGTAAGTTCCTGCAGGACGATGCAAATCATATGAACCCAATAACAGAAGCTGCGGCTCACTTGGTCTAGGTCCGTGAGTCCAGTATGACCACCAAAATGTTTTTTAACAACCATTTTGAGACAAAAAAATTTTTACAAAAAAAATATAATAATAGTTCCTCG
>CM032487.1:17542414-17567305 GCA_019059595.1 Marasmia exigua
TTATAGATTTTGTTAGCGATCCCGTAAAAAGTATCTATAAATGTAATGTTAGTGACCATGAAAGTTAAAAGCATTTTTTTTCTTAGTTATTTACGTGCATGCATACGTTTTGGCTTGTTACTCCACTGATTTTTTATACCACTGAATTACAATATTTATCGTCAGCCCATTTTAGTCCCCACTGCTGGGGCACCCTCAATCACATGAGGGGTAATTGCCATACTCACCACGCTTAGCAGACGGGTTGGCGAGGGTTTTGATATAAATGCAGAGTTTTCCTTCTCTGGGGTGCTGATGATCATGCCAGCAGCTTTACTTTAGTCGCCTTTTACGACGCCTCGGTAAGAGTGAGGGTGGCCTATTCCACTCTGCCGGGGACCACATGGCATTGTGTTACAAATATTGTAATTCAAATTGTATCGTAAGTTGTAATGTTAGTGTTACACTACAAATATTGTAATTCCCTGAAACAGTATTATTTACTCTGTACCTAAATCTGTACCTAAGTTTTCGGTAAGAAATACATAAACGTTTTGAAGGGCAAACTAAGTGTCAGCCCGGAGTCTGAAAGTTGGCGGTCTTGTACCCCCGTGCCTCGGAAAGCACGTTAAGCCGTTGGTCCTGCGCCCAATCCCTCTCCGGTCGTGTCACGCTGGTGTCCCATCGGAATACGAGTATAAGGGAAAAGAGAGTGCACTTGTGTTTGCGCACACACTTGAGCACTATAATTTATTCTGCGTATGTGGCTGATAGTTGAGATTGGCCGCCGTAGCCGTAATCGGTTTGAGGATTTTTTACTCTTCCCCATTATTTTTAACGCAAACACACACCCCACACACATGTCATAAAAATAAATTTACATTTTAAAATATCTAGGAATATGGCCGGGACATGATTTGATAGCCCTAATTGGGACAGTGATTAAATAGCTCGCACACTATTTGCTATTTGGGTGCCCAGAGGGAGTCCAATACACTCCGCCAGGACTCCGACCTGAGGGGGAAACTATCATGTCCGTCACCTTTCTACACGTAGGGAACAAGGTGATTTGTAGGAATCAACCTATATCAATACAAATATCTTGCTATCAGTTAGACGCTCTGGCTTAGACATATTTTCCAAGCGCTCTGGAATCAATAGAGCGACGTGCGAGGCTCCTCGGTGATGACGCACTCTCCGAAGTTGGCCTGCAGAGCCTGGACCATCGTCGACATGTGGCATGCCTCTAGATCTTCTACCGGATTCATTTCTGAGGCTGTGCGGAGGTTCTACATTATTTGATCCTCCCCAGCCCAGTCCATCACAAGACGACGACGACAGGATGCAACGAGGGCTTTCATCCTTATGTGGTAGAACTACCCCTTATCCGCACGAAGCGATTCGCTTCCACATTTATAATGCAGACGGCTAATGAATGGAACTCCTTGCCGAGGTCTGTTTATCCTGACCAGTATAATCTGGACATCTTTAAGGCAAGTACACAGGCATCTTTTAGACAAACGCGTATCATCCTAGACCTCATCGTCTCTTTCCATCAGGTGCGTTTGTGGTCAAGCGTTAGCCTATTGACCACAAAAAAACTCAACCTTGGCCCCTTGCATCTTAACTTGCGCTTAAACCACTACGCCAATGAGACGTAAAAAAAGATATAGCTATTTGTTTATTAACAATAGGTACCTATGTACGCAAACAGATTACAGTCAAGTTAACAGCCATGTACTTAGTACATGGCTGTTAATGACATTATTATTCGGTAATAATTTGGCCGTGTGGTCCCCGGCAGAGTAGAATAGGCCACCCTCACTCTTACCGAGGTGTCGTAAAAGGCGACTAAGGTAAATCTGCTGGCATGATCATCAGCACCCAGAGAAGGAAAACTCTGCATTTATATCTAAACCCTCGCCAACCCGTATGCCAAGCGTGGTGAGTATGGCAATTACCCCTCATGTGATTGAGGGAGGCCCGTGCCCCAGCAGTGGGGACTTAAATGGGCTGACGATGATGATGATGATGACTTAGTACAATATTAATTTATCTAGACAGTAACCTATAATTATTATATACAATGGTGAATGTTCCGAGGAGATGTTCGGCCTTACTCCAGCTGCAATTTTTCACCACCGTCACGTCAGAACGCCAAATTCCATCCACATCACCTGGATGGATTTATATCGACTACAGGGCGTTTCTGACGTCATTTCCTACCACGCACAGTAAAACTGTTGAACCAATCTTGAATGTTGTTGCGCTCGTGCAAACTCTGGAATGACCTTCCAGCCGCGGTGTTGATCGCTATGACATGTCCTTTTTTAAACGAGGTTTGAAAAGAGTTCTTCTCTCACGGTAGGCAGCGGCATGACTGTGCTCCGGCATTGTTGATGTCTATGAGCGGCGCTTACCGTTTACCATCAGATGGGCCGCAAGCTCGTCTACCTACTATAAGCAATAAAAAAAAAAACCAGCTGTCATCCGTGGTGTTTCCGACCAGATACGACCTGGTGACCTTCAAGAAAAGAGTTTATTCCTTTCTTAAGAGCCGTCAATGAATATGTGATAAATAACACACTTAAAAATTTCATCTCGTGTTCAGGCGGGACTCGAACCCACACCTTCCACAATCCGGGTGAATGTACTACCAATTATACCACTGAACGCGTTACTAAGTCGACGAAATTTGTAAGTGCTTGATTCGACATGAGCTGTCGATAGTCTCATCAATATTGTAGGTATATTTACAATATCCAGTGGAAATATTATTACAAATATTTGACCACCAGTTAAGATGAGACTGCTTAATCAATAGTTGATATTTTATAGCAATCTTATGCGATTTATTCTTAAGTAAATAACACACTTAAAAATTTCATCTCGTGTTCAGGCGGGACTCGAACCCACACCTTCCACAATCCGGGTGAATGTACTACCAATTATACCACTGAACGCGTTACTAAGTCGACGAAATTTGTAAGTGCTTGATTCGACATGAGCTGTCGATAGTCTCATCAATATTGTAGGTGTATTTACAATATCCAGTGGAAATATTATTACAAACATTTGACCACCAGTTAAGATGAGACTGCTAAATCAATAGTTGATATTTTATAGCAATCTTATGCGATTTATTCTTAAGTATAAGAAGAATATGTGATACCTCAGGTGTTGCAGATGTCCATGGGCGGCGGTGATGACTATGCATCAGGTGTGCCGTCTGCTCGTTTGTTCGCTATAATGTAAAAAAATAGCTTACACAGCATGATCCCTTCTATTATATGACTAAAGCTACTTTACTGCACAAAAATAGAATGTGAAGTAAAATAAAAAAAAAGAAAAACTTGCGGAGCTGCAGAGCAAAAAAGCGGAATTAAATTTGAATTACTTTCGAATAGTCTAACTTTCAATACGCCCAGCTGTTAAGGTGACGATTAGGGCACACTAGCGACGTCAATCGATTTGAATTTTTAGGTACTAAACAAGTGTTTGCCGAGAGGTTGTAACCCCGCAATGGACAACATTTCATATTTTTAACATGTCCATATTGTTTTTTTATATGAAAGTAGACATAAAATGAACAGACCCATATTTTTTCTTTTTTCAAAATTTGTCCATTTTCATGCATAAAATAATTATTGAAATTCTTTTTATTCTAAATAGACGTAAGCGCCAAATGACGTCATCGGACGGCTGAATACAGCGATATTCCTTTGCTTATCATTGTTTTAATAGAAAAAAGGTACTACTGTCAAAGGTAAATAATACTAGTGTCAACATTGTCAACGTCATTCATACATTCAACGTTGACAAGTTGTCTTTTTTTTTGACAGTTACATGTCATGGGTTTGGCATTACGTAAATTTAAAACTATAATGTGCTAAGCAAAGAAATATTTTACATTCTGCCGTCCGATGACGTCATCTTACGTTTTTTAGTTTTTAATTTTTTTCTCTGTAAATAAGCAATATAAAAAATGAATAAATATATATTCGCGCAGCGGAAAAGTAAATAAAGAAATGGTATTTTTTGTTTCAGAGCTTAGCAATTTTGAAATGTTGTCCATTGTTTAAAATAGATCGCTCGCCGATCGGTCGCTAGTGTGCCCTACCCGTCACCTTAAAAGTTGAGCGATTTTAGTTATAACAACTATCGGCCTAGGCATCCAATTGTATGCCGACTTTTAACCAACGCCCTAGGTGTTCAGATGGCTGCGACATATATACCTACGCTATAAAAATAAAGCTGTTAAACTAAGAGCAATGAGATAAAATTTACACACACAAATATTCAGTGAAGACATTTTGTCAAATGCTGTATTTCAAGATGTCATCCAGGAAATTACACAGTGAAACCTCACCTCGCCTCCAGGACCTTAGTCTAGAGGCGGATTGATGACGTCATTTGTCGCGTCGCCTCCCCCCGACATTCGTCACGAGGGGGACACCCTTTTATCTTTTTGGTTCAGTGAAATTATTTAAATGTATTTGTCTTCAAAATGTGGAACAAAATAATTTGTCAAATAGAAAATCCTATTTCAAATTTTAAGTGGATTTTTTCCTGTTTATGGACGGTTTTAGATCGGCATTTTATACGCGCGTATAAGCTCGTTTTTGGGAGCGCGTGTAGGTGCGTACTTACATAATATAACAAACACAAACATTTATGTGCACAAACATGTCTGTTTGTACAGATCTGGGTGTTTTCTATGTATTTACAAAAGAAAAGTATGAAAGGCATATATTTGTATATCCGCTGTTGATTCTGATATCCGTAACACTGGTGCTACCTATCTTGGAGTCAGATCAATGTATGTGATGTTGTGAAATATTAATTAATTTATAATTTATTTATATGGCTTGTTGGCACATGCTCAATTTCTACGAGCTTTTTTTTTATTATGGCTCTACCCGAAGATAATTCGCCAATGTCAAGTAACTTATTAAGAATAAGTAGATAGTCAGCAGTTGAAGTCAGGTAGAATCACAGTCACTCAATAAAACGCCGGTGTTTTACATTTATCGACCTACGGATTCAGCGGATATCACTCTAAAAACAATCGCGAGTTTTATGACTTTATTAGGTCTAAGCAAGTTGTCACGAGACAACGCACTCGACACACAATAGTAGCGTTAAAAACGATACAATCCAACGATTCTTATTATTAGGATCACTTTACGGCACTTCGCTGCACAATTAAACACCAAATTTGTACGCTAAAAACCACTAGACACTAATTTAAAACCTTTGAATTGCAACAGCCCATGCGGCATAAGTCTATGTGTCTAATCTAGAAATGGTATTTTATTTTCGGAAAATTATTTTTGTCGTATTATCCATTACGTGTAATTCTAAAAACGCTAACAGTACAGAGTATGGCGGGATCTGTTATAAATAAATAAAAAAAATTGCTTCATAACATGAACATAGATATTTTTACATAATTATGGTTGGAGACTCCTTTGATGCATAGATGCCTGTGCCAGGAGCCTCCGCTCTTCGGTTTTTTAACATCATCCTATGTTTATGTACGTGACAAATAACAATCTAAAGGTTGTTGTTAGGATGATATCCTCCTCATCTAACCGATGATGTTACTAGGATATCCTCCTCGTCTCACCGACTAATTGCCGGTCGCATCCAAAACTGTCGCTCTGGAGTCCGGAGTACGCTTAGACTATGATTCAGGATTCGGGGAGTCTAGTAATTACAATGAAGCAACTGCCGTTCGAGTGGAGGCCACGTACAGGAAGTCGCAGCCGTGGCAGGCCCCCCACAAGGTGGACCGACGATCTGGTGAAGATCGCGGGAATCCATTGGATGCGGGTGGCACAGGACCGATCTGTGTGGAGAACATGGGGGGAGGCCTATACAGTGGACGTCTTTTGGCTGAAATGATGATGATGATGACTACCACTTGCAGTCAGTATGGGCAGGGCACATAGCGAGGAGAACAGACGGTCATTGGGGCGCAAAGGTCCTCGAGTGGAGGCCACGTATAGGAAGTCCTCCACAATGTGGACCGACGGTCTGGTTAAGATCGCGGGAATCCATTGGATGCGGGCGTCACAGGACCGATCTGTGTGCAGAACATTGGGGGAGGCCTATGTCCAGCAGTGAACGTCTTTTGGCTGTAATAATGATGACTGCCGTTTGACCTTCGCAACCCTGTAACAGAAGCTAATAGCGGTGCCATTAAATTACCACCCCTTAATGTGATTACGTGTTAAACTATTTACATAATAAAACGCCTCTCCAGCTTCTTTAATCGTTCCAACACAAACAGTTGACGGAAAAGTTACACCAACACAAACATCACAAGTCAAACTTCATCAAAGTCTTGTAACAGCACAATATTTTCCAATACTTTCCGCTCCCGATGAGGAAAACGGTATGGGAAAATAGCAACTTGGTCGGACCTAATCGAACTTGTCCCATAAAATGTTTATTATGAGTTATATACTTATTGCTACAGGCGCTTAACATGTAACTGGTGATTTTTCGACGACATCATAATAAATACTTTAGTTATTATACCTGAGAAATAAAAGAACGTATGAGGCACACGGTGTCTATTCAAGGACTGGTCACAATTTACAAACGGTAACTTAACTATACTTATTTTCGGTATACCCACATATATGTATCACCTCCACCCTTAATCTACAATAGGTACAAACTTTATTTAAACTTACATCGGTACAACATATTTTACTAACATTAATCTTAAAGCTAAACCCTAATGACAAAAAAATCTGTCTGGCGGTCTTCGTGTTCTCGTCGGGCGGGGGTGGTCACCGGCGTCGGTCTCTGTTGCTGGCGAGGTCTGCGAGAGTGTGCGAGTCTCCGGACAAGGCTCAGCGATTGTTGCATTGTTATCGCGCCCCGTGCCCCCGCTGCCGTCTTCTCGTAACCCCGAGGAACCCATCACCTCACTCCCAATAGGACACATCGATGTGTCCGTCATTGGAACAACCAACGGTCCCCGCAATAAGCCCGTTGACCCTAGCATGCCTTTAGTGCCAACTATAGAATCCGTTAATTGCAATGAAGGTTCTTTCTTTGATTTTAACTTTAATTGATCGATGTGTCGATGTACCACTGTGCCATCTAGTAATTCAATTGTATAATCAGTATTACCTAACCTTTCTATCACGGTACCTTCTAACCACTTACGTTGGCCCTGGTAGATACGGCACCAGACAGCATCGCCGCACTGCAGCGCCCTGCTCGCGCCGCCGGCCGCGCGCCGTTGCCGCTCCTGCGCAACAGCCACCTGAGTCTCCCGCGCCGGCTTAAGCCGGTCAAATCTGGTTCTCAATGTCCGACCTTGCAATATTTGACTCGGGCTCTCTTTAGTTGTACTATGCTCGGTGGTTCTATAGACTAATAAATACCTCTGAAGGGCCATATCCACATCTAATTTTTGTGCTACGGCTTTTTTAATAACTCGCTTGCAAATTTTTACTGCGTTTTCTGCCAACCCGTTGGAAGCCGGGTGATATGGGGCAGAAAAAACATGTTCAACTCCATTGTTATTTAAAAAAGTATTCATTTCGTCACTACTAAACGGAGGTCCGTTATCGCTTACGAGTTGCCGTGGAATACCAAAGCGAGCCCATATTTCCCGGATTTTCCTTATCACAGCTTTTGCCGTCGTAGATTGCATTTTACATACCTCTATCCATTTCGAACAAGCGTCGATCATAATCAGATATTTTTCACCAAAAATTGGACCTAAAAAATCTACGTGAATCCTAGACCACGGACGAGTGGGCCACGGCCACGGCTGCGGCGCGTGCTGCGGCGGCGCCTCGGCCACCTCCGCGCACACGGCGCACGCGCGGCACATCGCCTCCACCGCCTCGTCGATGCCTGGCCACCACACATACGACCGGGCTATACTTTTAGTTTTGACAATACCTGTGCGGGAAAATTCAGGATTTGGTGCGAAAATAATTAAAAGGCAGCTTTTTCAACTTGGCGGTATAATGAAGTAAATAAAAAAGTAAAAGAGGCCATGACATTCAACTGCATAATGCCTAAGAATAAAAAATTAAATTAAAAATATTTCATGCCGCGTGTCTTGAGCTTACACCACGGAGTTTTAAGTGAAAAGGCTTCAACATGCCCCCGCGCGTTGAAAGCTCCAGCTTTCAACATAAATTTCTTCTTATTAAGGAAGCCTTCAGATCTTGCTCAATATCTTCAAGAGATGTTAACGTGTGATGAATGTTGTTGCCATCAGAAGTGAGACCAAGATACATGTCCATCTTCACATATAGGAAAAGAAGTTTCCATTCTTCAGGAGCAGTCGCAGCAAAATAATATTCAGCATTGAGCATATAATAAAGCTCAGCAGAAGCTCCAGCATGATTTAAGGCTCTATCTTATTAAAAGATCCTGAAGACTTGGATGTGGATAAGGATAAGGCGTCTTGTAGAGGCATCGCTCGTAGCTCAGAGTTGGCAGCAACGTAAGTGGACGGCTGTACGAAGTGTCCTGGTGTTAGAAGCGTGATACATCTGGATCTTCTACTTTTATGTGGAGACGCCGGGACTTTAGAATCGTCTTCATTTGGACCAGTTTATTATTATTGATCATCATGAATGAACTAACAAGTTACAATTTCCCAATACTCTCTTCACAAACTAAATACTGATTATAATCTCAAAGGTCACTGAATAGACTGGACTGGACTGATCAGGACTGTAGGCCTTAAGAAAATGATCTACCTAGCTAAAGTGCTGCACAACTAACTCCAAGTTGATATCAAATAATTAATAAAAAAATATAATGAATTGAGCTCTGAACGAAGGTACCTATACTTTCCATATACCTTCTATATAAGATACAAATATTAACAAATGACGATCGTGAGTTTTAAATCAAAATAAATCAATAAACTCGCAATGACTGAAATAAGCAAGCAAGAATTTGTTAAACACCCAATATTAAATGAAATCAGATAATGCACATTTAATTTTAAAAAACAAACGCATTTTCAAGAAAAGGGTTACATGGAAAAGTCGCTGCTCTGGTAAGTCAACTTTGATCTTACCTAACAAGAATGAGTTCGATAGAAAGTAGGTATTTTTTTTTTTAAGTGGTGATAGCAAAGTCACGACTGACTTACTGGTTAATAGTCAACCCTAAATTAGAATAAAAAAAATAACTTGAGTGCATTTACTATCTAAGCTTACAGGAAATAATAAAATCGATAAGAGGACTGTATTTACATAAGGCGTTATTTCTAATAAGGGTAGGTAATATAAACTTAATTACCAAATGCGACTAACTCGCGTACTAATTGAAAAACACAAAATTTTAATATATAAACTAGAATTTATTAGAAATTTTAAATAAATATGTAGTTAATTTAAGTAATAAGAACGTTGCATTTCAGCAATGTAATAGATTAACCACTTTAAGTTTAATTAAAGAAACTTAGGTATTAAAGTAATAATTAGCATAACGTATTAGATACTAATAAATCCTAATAACACTTGTAAATAAAGAGTAGATTAAGACAGTAATTTATTCTACCCATAATTATTAACGGTTTACCGTAAATAGGTTGGAAATTTACCTAACGTGAAACAAAAGTACCTGTACTGTACTGTACATAACAATTTCCTTTAGGAGGAAAATGTGATGATGACCTACTGCTTTTGATATTGGATTGCCAAGTTTGATTACGTTGCCTCTGATTATGAGAGTCATCACGAGAATTTAACTTCTATTAGGAAGCTAAAGTCACATCTCATATTTTTAAATGATGAGAAAATCATGCTCCTGTTAATGGGACCAGAAATGACCCAGCCAAGTTTGGTTTCCGTTAGTACTGGCATTCCGTCACCTAATTTAATTCTCTGGCTCCCTAATAAGTCCCAGAATACATCAGCCCCTAAAATGATGTCAACCGAAGCAGGCGTGTAAAAAGTGGGATCAGCTAAATTGATATCAGATGGTATGTTTAAGTCAGAAATATTAACCTTGCGATTCGGTAATTTTTCACTAATGGTTGGCAACGCAAAACATTGTAATTTAGTAAAATAATCGTCATTAAGTGACTTCATGGACACGTGACACATTTTATTGATTTTTGTCACTGCATCATTAATACCCTGAAGGGATCTATTCACATTACAAGCAGGTAGGTCAAGCCTTTCATACAGTGATTCGGTCATGAGACACGACGTACTTCCAGTATCGAGGACCGCGCGAGCAATGTGTTCGTTGTTGTGCCTATCAAACAGTTTGACCAACGCCGTAGACAACAACACTTCACCAGAAGCACTGCGCGCTGGTGTCACGCTGGCGGACAGAGCTACGTCGGCGTCAGCCACGGGAGACGACGGGTTGTGGTTGAGATTGACCTCTGAGGTGGAAAATGAAGTATCAGGCTTATTATGAAATTGAATATGTACAAGCGTGTTATGCTTGCGGTGACAAAATTTGCAACCAACCTTTTTGCAACGATTAGCAAAATGACTATTACTGAAACAATTATAACAAATTTTGAATGATTGTAAAAGTTGCAATCGTTCTTTATTAGGCAATGCTAAAAACTGAGGGCAAATACTAAGATCATGATCTGAGTTGCACTTAGGGCAAGCTTGAAATTGAGTGTGAGAACGGGTGAGACTATTACTGTTGACGGAAACTAAAGTTTTTAGCTTGGATTGACCTTTATTGCAAGGGGAATGATGATGAGTAGAGTCGCTGCGTGTAGATGATAGCTCGAGCGTCTCATACAAGTCGGCGCGCTGTCGGAGAAATGATATGAATGATGTAAATGTAATGCGCTGATTTTTGTCTAAGCGACCTTTATACTCCTCCCACTCGCGAAACGTTTTAGTATCTAACTTCTGCGTGCTGATATGAATCAGAAGTGTGTCCCAGTGTTGGACAGGTTCACCTAGCGACTGTAATGCACGCAGGTTCTTATTGAATTGGTCAATCAGGCACTTTAAGGTTGTGGAGGATTCCTTTGTAATAGGCTCGATATTAAATAATGATGACACGTGATTTTGAATCAATAAGTGTTTATTGTCAAACCGATCACAAAGAAGCCTCCACGCAACATTATAATTTTGAGCCGAGAACTCGATGGACTGAATCACCAGAGCAGCAGACCCTTCCAAGGAAGCCCTTAGGTAGTGGAATTTATTCACATCATCTATGTCACAATTTGAATGAATTAAGCTGGAATTTGTATCATGGAATTCAAGCCAGCTTTCGTAACATCCACTAAACACTTAACTGTATAGTGGGTAATTTAACGAGTCGGTTACTTACTGATTTTCTAGAATCATGACTAGAATCACGGGTGGTGTCATGCTGCGACTTGGCATAAGTATTTAACAATTGTTGAGCCCTAGCGATCGCCTTATAATAATTACACTCGAACTCGGATCGTTCTGTCAGTCTCACATTCACGTCATCAGCTAAACACTCTAAGCTGATTTGTACCTCGTCAAATTTATCATACATCAACTCAAGCTTGCTGAGCCGTTTTTGCAATTCATTTGCACAAAGCGGAGTTAATAATGAATCACCAAGTGAAGTAAAATAATTAGAAAATAAAGTTAACTGGCCTTTATAGCTGCCTCTCTTCCTAATCAGTTCCTTCTCTTCAATCATCTTTGAGAACGTAGGAATAATAAGCTTACAAGAACCTGAATATAAATAAAAACAATGTTAACAGACAATGTTTGACACACTATACTTATCGGTAGTTTTAACAATCTAACATTCAGTACAAAACTTTTACTCAACACATTTGTATTATTTGGGATCACAAAATATTTTTAAATAAGGTGACCTAATATCTAATTGTCATTAAATAACTGTAAATGTTCACCAAATAAAACGTACAAAACAAACAATAAATGCAGTAAAATTAAATTTGTGCTTATGGTCACACACACATGCGCAACAAAGCGCGGCGTCCTACCAAGATACCTAGTTAGTGCAAAATCGCTGGTAAACAAACGACAAATTATCACAAAATAAGTGTAAACTAACTAGTTCTGGGATGCAACATATCAATTTAATTAAGTTTTACGCAATTATTAGCGACATTCACTTAAAAAATAACAACAAAATATAATGTACTGACCTCCGTATGAACATTTATGTACTACCTTTACATGAGAGTATTGGGTTGAAATTATTAATTCCCCTAATTAATTCTGGTCCAAATAATAATATTTTCAATAATCCGGCGTAGAATAGGGCCATGTGCGGGGAAAATTCAGGATTTGGTGCGAAAATAATTAAAAGGCAGCTTTTTCAACTTGGCGGTATAATGAAGTAAATAAAAAAGTAAAAGAGGCCATGACATTCAACTGCATAATGCCTAAGAATAAAAAATTAAATTAAAAATATTTCATGCCGCGTGTCTTGAGCTTACACCACGGAGTTTTAAGTGAAAAGGCTTCAACAATACCCATGTGGGTATCGTGAAGCTCTCTAAGAACGGTATCCTGACAATTACTCGGCACAACCAACCTATGGCCCCACATTAGGCAACCTAACTCGATATATAGTTCGTTACGCCTATTGGCATACGGTTTAATTTCCCTTACCTCCACTTCCCTTGGCCAGCCGTCTTTAACATAACTAAGAACTCGACCAAGAATTGGATCTCTGCTCGTACCTGCTTTAATATCCTCATATTTTAGTGACAAGGCCTCCGAAGCGAAGTGTAGGTAAGTCTGTTCAGGTACTTCGATTTCTCCGTTCGTGACGTCACGCGCCTTATAGCTTTCTACCAAACGCGACAATGCGTCGGCCGTGTTTTTATCCGTGCTTACATATTCTATACTAAAATTATACGCTGACAATAGCAACGCCCATCTCTGCAGCCTACTCGCTGTCATATTGGGCACCCCACTGTCTGAACCGAATATACTAACTAGCGGTTTATGGTCAGTGAGCAAAACAAAATGCCTACCGTATAGATATTGATGAATTTTTTTTACAGCAAACACTATTGCTAACGCTTCCCTGTGTATCTGGCTGTAATTGTACTCGGCCTGGGTGAGCGCCCGCGACGCGTAGGCCACGGGCCGGTCGGCGCGCGTGCCGCGCTGCGCCAGCACGGCGCCGAGCCCGCGCGCGCTGGCGTCGCACGTCAGTACCAGCGGCCGCGACTCATCGTAGTGCACCAGCACTTTACTACTCACTAGTAATTTTTTTACGTTTACAAAGGCTCGCTCATGCTCGCGGCCCCAAACCCAATGTTTCCCCTTTTTCAACAATTCATATAAGGGCGATAGATAAAAACTCAGATTTTTAATAAACTTACCGTAAAAATTGATCATTCCTAAAAATTATCTTAGTTCAGAAATATTAGTAGGGGCTGATAAGTTGATAATCGCCTTAGTTTTATCAGGGTCTACTCTGATGCCCTCGCTATTAATTATAAATCCTAAATATTTTACTTCCGTACATAGAAAATCACACTTTTTTCTCTTTATTTTTAGACCATTGTCGTTTAGTATCTGCAAAACCGTATTTAATGTATCTAAATTAGATTTTTCTGAAGCCCCAGTGATCAAAATGTCATCTAAAAATATTGTAACATTGGGTACGTTTTCCAACAGTTTTACCATAAGTCTTTGGAAGATTCCAGGACTCGACGCCAGTCCGTAAACTAATCTATTATATCGAAAGAGACCTTTATGGGTATTTATAACCGTTAATTCTCTTGATTCATCAAGCATAATTTGATTATATGCCTGTGAGAGATCGAGTTTCGTAAAAAAATTACTGCCACTTAACTTACTAAACAAATCATCTATTTTTGGCACAGGGTATCTATCAACTTTGAGAACCTTATTTAACGTGACTTTATAGTCGGCACATATGCGTAAACTACCATCGGGCTTATGTACGATTACCAGCGGTGTGGCCCAGTCCGAGGAGGCGACGGGCTCGATGACCCCCGCGCGCAGCATGGCGTCGAGCTCGGCGTCGACGCGCGCGCGCAGCGAGTACGGCAGCGGGCGCGCGCGGCAGAACACGGGCCGCGCGCCCTCGCGCAGCTCCAGCGAGGCCCGGCCGCCGGTGAAACACCCCAGCCCGCCATCGAACACTTCACTGTATCTGCAAATTACACCATTTATGAGTTCATTCCTTTGTGGGCCGCCTAGCTCCTTTTTAATTGACACATTATTTAAGTTTATAGAAGGGATACGAATATTTAGTTCGGCAAGCCACTGTCGACCTAATAGCGAAGTCGTCCCCGTATCGAATACGTATAAATCTAATTTTTTTATAATATTGTTGTAAGTTACGTTTACATTAGAATAGTTATTTACGGGATTGCTACCATGTCGTACCTTATTTTTGAGTATCCGATATTTCTATACTATTATATTATATTATATTATAGGAGTTACTCCGTGCCCATGGCGCTTGCAACAGCGCCGAAATATCGGATACTCAAAAATAAGGTACGACATGGTAGCAATCCCGTAAATAACTATTCTAATGTTAGTGACCATGAAAGTTTAAAACAATATAAAGTTACGTTTACTTCTAAATAACCTAATGGTTTAACTTTACTGCCATTATAAAATCTAATCGACAAATTACATTTTTGTAACGGGACCAGACTAAATTGTTCTTTGTATGTTTTGTACGCTATACATGACAATGGAGAACCCGTGTCTACTTCCATCGGTAACAATACATTATTTACCTGGACTTGCATGCTTACCGGTCGATATTGGCTTAAAGACATTTGATAGATAGGTTCGTCTTCCCTGTCGATCTCGTGATGACCCTCTTCATCTTCTTCCGCCCAATACGTCTCGGCTCGATCCGTGACCTTTGCTCCCGGCCGCCATTTGCGCGCGAACCTCCCGCGGCCCGCGCCTCGGCCGCGCCCGCCGCGTCTTCCCGCGTCTTCTCCTGTCGCTAGGTTTCCCCGGCATACTCTGCGCAGATGTCCCACTCTTCCACACTTTCTGCACTCGTAGGATGTAAACCTGCAGTCCTTTCTCGTGTGGTGCATATCACCGCACGCTGTACAGGCACCGATTTGCATGCGATTCACCGCTCCTGCTATGTCAGTTCCCGTAGAACTGCGTCGTGAAGTAGCCCCGCTGGAGGCCACTGAGGTCATAGTCCCTCCGATCCCGGGCGTCCCGCCGTCGCCGGCGCACCCGTGTACCGCGGCCGCGTCCCGTTCTGCCGCTTCCAGTACGCTTGCCAAAGACACCGCCTTTGTGAATGATACGTCCTTTTCCGCAAACAACCTTTGTCTTATGATATCACTCTTGATGCCGCACGCTAATTGGTCTCGTAGGTTGTCGTCTAAAGTGCTTTTGAATTCGCAATGCCGAGACAGTCTTTTTAACTCAGCTACGTAGTCAGATATATTTTCGTCCATTTGTTGTCTCCGCTGACGAAATTTAAACCGTTCTGCTAGAATTGATGGACGTGGTTGTAAATGTTCACTCATCATTTCAGTTATCACGTTAAAAGATAACGTTGACGGTTTTTGTGGGCTACACAGGTTAACCAATAGTTCGTAGGCTGCCTCACCCATATGCGTAATTAATGTAGGCACTTTCAACTCATCTTTTACACTGTTCACTAAAAAGTACATTTCTAATCTGTCACAGTAGGATTTCCAGTTCCCGTCCTTTAAATCAAATTCGTTAAGTTTCCCCATTTTGCGATCGAACGTTCTCGAAATTACTTTTTAAAAATCCACCCGCAGTCGCCACTGAGAAATAAAAGAACGTATGAGGCACACGGTGTCTATTCAAGGACTGGTCACAATTTACAAACGGTAACTTAACTATACTTATTTTCGGTATACCCACATATATGTATCAATACCAATGAACAATTAAAAAAACAATTGCATTGTATTCAAGAACATCGTCTTTTTTATGTGATATGTTTCAAACGAGCAGACAGATCACCTGATGGTAAGCGATTGCCGCTGCCGATGGACACCTGCGACACGAGTAGAGTCACAACTACTAACGTTTAAATCCCCCTTCTCCCGGATTGGTCCTCCGGTACCCTCACTCACGCAGCGAAACACAGCACAGTGCTTTATCACTCCGGTCAAGCCGGCCCATTCATGCCGAAGCGTGGCTCTCAAACGGTCGTCTCTTTTGGTCTTTTGAACTTGTCCCCCTGAGTTTTTATTACTATGACACCAAACCAAAGGTCAGTTATTCTTGGTTTCATTTGAGTTCAAAAATCAACATCTTCAATACAATTATTAGTGAATTATCTAACTCTCCTCAGTCTGATGGTAAGCAAGAGAAGATCCCACGTTGCAATTACAACGAAAGCGATGTCAGGCATCACCTCCGTTTGGACTAACATACTGGCCCACGAAACATTGTATACATTTGAACATCTGAGGACAAGCCTTAGCAGAATAAAGCAAAAATTTTTTTGGTTAGCTTTTTAATATTTTGACCAAAAATACATACATAAAAATCCGAGGATCTCCTTGGTGATGATCGTAAGACACACAAATGGTTAACTGTCAAAGTCAGCCAAAGTCACATTTCATCATCATCAGCCCATTTAAGTCCCCACTGCTGGGACACGGGCCTCCCTCAATCACATGAGGGGTAATTGCCATACTCAATTTATATATAAAGTCACAATTATTACTAACTAAATATTTATTACGAGAAAGTAATTAAATCACTTCCCTCATACCAAGTGCCAGGAGAGCTCATCTGAAGAAATGACATCCCAGACTGATCATATAAGACCAATTCGAGCGATGCCATAACATTATGATAGGGCGCCACCTCACGCCATAATAGTCACTGTTATCGCGCCATACAGACTGTTATGGCGTACACTCGACCTGAGATAACAGTATGAATCGAAAGTCAATACATACGACTGCGGAGGCGGCGCAGTGGAACTGGAGACAGTGAGGTAACTACTCGCCGCCTAACTACATAATCAAGGGTTTATATATAATGTAAAACGAAATGAGCGGTGGTTCGAATCCGAGAATGCCCTTCTAGATAAAAAAAAATATGAGAAAAGGAGGCAAACATGCAAGCGAGTCACCTCATGATCACCGCAGCCTAAGGACATCAGTCACACCAGAAGGAGTGGAGATGTGCTGCGGGCTTTTAGGTCGATAATAATACTTAGATTAGTTTTAATGCATGTTATTATTGGTACCTAGATGAAGAAGAAAGATGGAAAATCGTTTATTCGATACTTATCGTAAAACATTTTACAAAGAAACATATTAGATACATAGATGAACGCATTTTACAAAGAAACATATTAGATACATAGATGAACAAAGGGTTCCGTAAAAAAACTACTCACTGGATTTCGGTCAAAACAATTTTCGTTGTTAGTTTTATAGTAATGTACATCATATGTTTTTTCTTATTTTAGAAGGGGATCGTCTGTCACGCAAACTATTCAGTTTAGACAAAATGTTATTTGCTACCTCGATATAATTTTCAAAGACCTATTCCACAGACCCCACATGTATGTGTTTGATGAAAAAAAAAAATAGTTTCAGCTCTAAGTATTATTATTTGATAGAAATGGGGTGAGCCCCGCGTCTCACAGCCACTGCGACCAGTAGATGATCTATTGTGGCAGCCCCGTAACCTATTACAGCACCTCATGTAGCTCCAGTTCCAGGATAAACCCGAGAATGGAGCTGATGGGGGAGCTCTTGATCTCGTCAGCCGAGATCATGTGTGCTCCCAGGTGCCGGCTTCTGCAGCGGTGCAGCGCTATGCACTCGCCGAGGACGTGGATAATCGTTTCCTCGTCCTCGCGACAGAACCTGCAGATTTTGGTATCTGTAAGGCCCATGTTGTGCAGGTGCTTATTTAATTTGCAGTGCCCTGTGAGGGTCCGAGTGAGTGCCCTAACATGTCCTCTACTCAGTTTTGTTATTTCTACAGCTCGTTTCTGATCGAACGCCTGTATCAACGCCTTAGACTGTTCTAGTCGAGGTAATCTTTTCCAGAATTCAGTGCTTTGTTTTTTCTCCCACTCTTTTAACTCGAACCTGACCATGCATGCTGGAACGCCACTTATTGGTTCCGGTCCGAGTAGTGGGCTCTCTGCCCCGGCCTTTGCTAGCACGTCAGCGACTTCGTTGCCTCTGATATTGCAGTGTCCCGGTACCCAAATCAGATTTACAATGTTGGCATTGCCAAGCTGGTTTAGGAGCAGGACACACTCTCTAGTGAGTTTGGAGTCAAGTTCACAGGATGTTAACGCCTTGAGGGCAGCTTGACTATCTGAGAAGATGAATATCTTCTTATTCTGGAGATTCATTTGTAGACTCTCTTGGACACAGCCAATTATTGCGAAGACTTCCGCTTGGTACACTGTGGTATAGCGACCCAGGTTGGCGAATTTGCGTATTCCGCAGCGATCATTACAAAATCCCGCCCCAGATATGCCCTGCTTCCTGGAGCCATCTGTATACCAAACGATGTCATTCTGCTTAACATTTCCGGGAGTTCCAGCCTCCCAGTCTTGTCTACTTGGTAACAAGACTGTAAACCGCTTATCGAAGCGGTGTTCACGGACCATGGAGTCAGAGGGCATATCCATGACCGGAATTTTCATTAGTTCATTGTAGAGGCCTCTCATGACCTTAGAATGCCATCTCGTCCTCCCTCTGATTTTCGCTCTCGTGATAGCCATCCTCGCTTCCATCTGCACGTGAATGTGCAGAGGTGGAATGTTCAGGAGGGCATCCAGTGCTGCAGAGGGAGAGGACGAAAGCGCGCCAGTGGCTATAAGGCAGGCAGTTCTTTGAACTTTGCTGAGGTTCTCTACGCAGTTAAGTTGGTGCGTCTTCTTATACCACACACAGCAGCCATAAGTGACGATCGGCCTCACTATGGTTTTATAAATCCAGAGTGCGGCCATGGGCCGTAGCCCCCATTTTAGCCCCACCAACCTACTGCTTGCCCCCATCGCAATTTTTGCCTTTCTAGTGATGTAGTCGAGATGCTTGTTCCATGTTAGTTTTTGGTCTAAAAAGACTCCGAGATATTTGACCTCGTTGGACAAGCATAGCTTCGTACCAAGAAGTGTTGGGGTGTGTAGCGCCTCTAGTTTCCTTCTTTTGGTAAACGGGATTAAGACCGTCTTACGTGCATTGACTGTTAGCACGTGTCTCGTGCACCAGTTTTCTACTATTCGTAGGGCCCTTTGCATAAGATTGGAAATGGTGCTAGGGCATTTTCCTATGACCATTATTACTATGTCATCTGCGTAACCCTGAGTCAGAAATCTGGCTTCATTGAGCTCGCAGATGAGACTGTCAACAACCAATGACCATTGAAGGGGTGATAGGACTCCGCCCTGTGGACATCCTCTGGTCACTCTATAATGTAGGGTTTTATTCATCAACGTTGTTGTTGCAGTCCGATTTTGTAGCATGGATCCCATCCATCTGGTGGTGGTGTCGTCGATTCCACGATTCACCATACTACGTGTTATAACATCGAAGTTGGTGTTGTCAAACGCCCCTTCGATGTCAAGAAAGGCACAGAGTGCAATTTCTTTGTCTTCTATGGCTTTCTCAATTCTGTCCACCAGGTCAATAAGTGCCGTTTCCGTGGACTTGCCTGTTTGGTAGGCATGTTGTCTTGCACTCAGGGGTTTTTCAACGAGGTATGTTGCCCTGATGTGACTGTTCAACACCTTTTCCATCGTTTTTAGTAGGAATGAGGTGAGACTTATCGGTCTGTAGGACTTGGGCTGCGATTTGTCTTTGTCCCCTCCCTTGGGAATGTAAGTGACCCTCGCCCGAGTCCACGCTGATGGCAGATAACTCCAAGCAAAGCTTGCACGGTATAATTTTATCAGCGTAGAGATGATGATATCTTCGCCCCGCTGCAACAAAGCCGGGAAGATACCATCGACCCCACCAGATTTGTACGGCTTGAAACTCCTAATGGCCCAAATTATCTGCTGGGGACGAAAAATAACGGAAGCTCTCCTCCAGTCTTCATTCCTCGGTCTCCTGTCCGGAGATTTACTGACCTGGAGTTCTCTTTCGTTATTAATGTACACGGATTCCGGAAAGTGCGTTTGAGCAAGCAGTCTCAGTGTTTCCTCCGGAGATTCTGTGAAAGATCCATCCGCTTTCCTTAGCAGGCCTAGATGGGATTCAGGTGTCTTGGATAGTATTTTGTGGATCCTGGCAGCTTGGGCAGTGTCCTTGATTGACCCGCAGAATTTTTGCCAGGATCTTCTTTTTGCTTTCCTGAGCTCCCTATTGAAACGTGTTAACGCCTTCCTGTAAGCATCCCAGTTCTTGTCTTTTTTTGCCTTGTTAAATAAGGCACGGGCCTTTTGCCTCAGATGCTCCAGGTTTTTGTTCCACCAAGGCGTGTTTCTGTTGCTCTTAGTGGTCTTGAGAGGACAATTTTCTAGATACGCATTCATTAGGCTCTTGCCTAAGTCCTCTGCTGCGGCTTCCACTTGGTCCACAGTTTTGATGTATTTAAAATCTCCAAGGTATAACCTAAGGGAGTTCCTAAAGCCCTCCCAGTCTGTTCCCTTGGGGTCACGGTAGGTGTTCGGTTCCTTTGTTCCCGAGCATAGTATGTCGTACCTAATGTGGGTGTGATCGGACATGGACGGCTCATCTGAGACGTGCCAATTGGTCACTCGGTGTGCGAGATTACCTGAACACCAAGTTATGTCTAGTACTTCCTGCCTAGAACGTGTGGTAAAGGTTGGTTTACTACCCACGTTAAGAACAAATTGATTATTAGTGAGCAAGTAGTCAAACAGTAACTCACCTCTAGCGTTCGTGTTGGAGCTGCCCCATGATGTGTGGTGGGAGTTGCAGTCGGTACCCACCAGCAGCTGGGTTTCTCTCTCCAGACAGTATTCCACTACCGGCGTCACCTTGTTCACCGGATCCTGGTCCTCACCGGGTAGGTACATGGAGCTGACTATGAATGTCTCCCCACCTTTCCCCCCGGGTAGGTCTATATGCGCTGCAACAGCATCATCTGTACACAGAGAAGGGATCGGGAGGTAATTTATGCCTCTCTTGAAGAGCATGCATGCTCTTGGCCTTGCTCCGCAGGTGTTACTTAAAATCTTACCTGCCGAGTTTAGCCCCATTACTGTGGTTTTATTCACCCACGGTTCTTGGATCAAGGCGATGTCCAGGTCCTCAGAGAGGAATCTTTGGCAAAGGGCAGCTGAGGCTGCCTTTGAGTGCTGGAGGTTTACTTGTATCACCTTAATCATTATGTTGTTGGGTTTGGGGATTGGGAAGGGAAGGGTTGGGAGAAAGTTTCTAAATTCGGAGGGAAGGGATAGGAGGATATTTGTGTAGGTGGGTTGTGTCTGTTTCTTACGGGGAGGGGGGGGGGGGGGGATTATTTGTTTTTGTTGAGCAGGTTGCTTGCGGCTTTCCTGCTGGAGTGCTCCTGTGCTAGGGTCGGTAGATTTACCGGCCTTCGCACAGCGCCTCTCTTGCCGCGTCCCCCTGCTGGTCGTGTTCGACCACCACGACCACGACCTCTGCTGTCTAGGGCAGATGGTTGGCAGGTATTGGTGCTCCTGCCTCTCGAGGGTCCTGCAACACGACTGTTGCCCCTCGAGACTCCATGCGTCCCCCGGACGGGTGGAGGTGTGGTGCTGCTGGAGTCGGCTCCAGTTGCTCCTCTTGAGGGTTCCGTACCCGAGACCAAGTTGGAGGTACTTGGACGAGCCTCGACGCTTGCCCCCTCCTTCTTGTCCCCGGATACCTTGCCCCCTTTGACCCTTATCTGGATAAGGCCAAAGTCAAGGTAGAGACGCCCCTCGCGTTGAAGAATAGTCTCCAAGGCCGCCTCGTCGAAGGAAAAGGTCACTGTTTGACCTTTTGCTTCGGGCTTCCGGTTGACTACCCTCCAACTCGAGAGGTCTAAACCTTTGTTTTGTTTTGCCAACCTCCGCAGGATGGTACCTGCGTCGTGTTTGGCTTCCTGTATCCAGGCCGTACCATACCTAGGCTTGGGCATATCCTCTTCGCTTACAGCGGAGAGATTAGCCCCATCCCAGGGTTTAATGTTGGGCAGTTTGCGGATGAGCCACTCCTTCGAGTCCTCATCTGCGCACGCCAAAAGGATGCCACCCGAGCGCGGTTTGCATCCAATAAAGCTGGGACCGTCCCCATCATCTGAGGTGTCAATACACTTCAAGATAGCCTCTTGAAGCATTTCGACCCTCTCCTGGTCCATTTTTCCCAGGGCGTCTATGATGCCACACGTGACGGACCCAGCAACCTCCTTAAAAGTAGGCTTCGAGGTGGAAGGCTCGCCAAGCTTCTGTGCCTTGGTAGGATTGCCTTGATTCGAGGTAGACGAGGTATTGAGAGGGCGCTTAGTCGCCCGCTCCCTCGTTTCCCCCTCCTCTTGGGTCCTCTGCTTAGCCTTCTCACTCATGCGCAGTTCTAGCGCCTGCTCGAAGTTCATACCCTTCGCTACGAGCCGATAGATTTGCTTCCTATCAGCTCCAGAGAGCTTAACCCTGGGTTTACTCTCTGGCCCCTTGGTCGACGAGTCCCTTTGGTGCGTTGCACCCAGAGGGGTCGACTCCGCGTTAGAAGTACCCGGTCCATCAGTCCCAGGTGCTTCGGCAGTGATAGTATGCTCCTCAGTATCGCTACCAAAGAGCATAGCCTCAGAGGTACCTGGTACCTCTTCGGTAGAATTTAAATGGTTGTCTATAATGTCAATAATATCCATATAGTTCCCACGAGAAGCTAGGGAAGTAAAGGTCCACCCCTGCAGAGCCCCGCTTGCAGGGGTAAGGCTAAATAGACCTCGATTTCGCCTGGTTTCGAGGCCCCTCCGTTCTCGACCGAACATCCCTTCGGCCATGCATCTATCGGCACGGGTCGGATGACACCTTAGATTGGGGTTTTTTAGAGTCGAGGTTAACTCCTCCAGGACATGAGGGGAAGGATAAGGTGAGTTAGGGTGGTTCGAGGATGAGGCGGGGAGCATGGGTTTGAGGTTGTCAGGAATGCTCCTAGCCTGGGATTGGGTTTCGGAGCAGCCATCTATTGTCCGGGGTCAACGTGACACCCTCTCCCGTCCTCAAGCAAAGAGGTGGGTATGGGGGAGGGCGAGCTATCCGCAACCTGCTCACCCGCTCGGTCGCATCAGATGACAACTGCGCATGTCGCATACACTGTCAGTGGTCACTGGTCCCATAGAAAGTGCATGCACAAACCGAGACTAAATCTAAGTATGGAGAGCTCTAAGTATGGGGACTCCCCTAACATTTTAATTTTTTTTCCTATTTTTGTGTAAACATCGTAATGCGGTTAACAAGATCCATCTATTTACCAAGTTTCAAAAGTTTTATTCTTATAGTTTCGGAAAAAAGTGGCTGTGACATACGGACGGACGGACGAACGGACGGACGGACAGACGGACACACGGACAGACGGACAGACGGACAGACGGACAGACGGACAGACAGACAGACATGCCGAATCTATAAGGGTCCGATTTTTGCCATTTGGCTACGGAACCCTAAAAATAATGATGTCACGTTGCTAAACAAATTTATGAGCACTTAAAATGTGCGTATTTCTACCATTAACTCGGCGGTAATTCGCTAACCAATACGCCATCCACCGAGCCAGTCACTCACTGTATCTATATTCGCTATGCCCGATATGGACGTAACACTTATTACTACTTTATGGGAATCGGCCTTACCATAGAGAAAATATCGTAGAGTTCGGATATAATGTGGATCGACAAAATTCTGGGCTTGTCGCTTAATAAGAATTACAAGCCCGCCATTTATATAATGGCTGAATGCTTTTGGGCTAATGAATTTGATGATATCTATAAGAGAGTTTATGCCACATCAAAAAGTAAGGTTAGATAGATATATTATATTTATTGTACAGAAACGAACTTTCACCTGCATTATTTCCGGACTAATGCGACCATATAAACTGTTATTAACATCACATTACATTTCCAACCCGAAAACCTAACTAGGTTTCGGGTATGTGCTATACACAATAATACTTGTAATATCTTATGACAACCACATATGATGCAATAACACATTGAATTGAATATGAAGTCTACCGTGGTACGGCTCGAAGGGCCATAATGCACGCCAAAATTTACACGGGCTGACCATTGATATTTTTTTGTAAAAGTGTAATGCATATAACTAAACTCTGATTTTTAATTCGGCGAACTAAATTGACAGCTGCAAACGTCAACCGTACATTTTGACACTTTGTATCTGTCAAAAGTAGCAAACATGTATGGGATGGGAATGAAACATTGACGCCTGTCAGGTTAGTTCGCCGAATTGAAAATCTGAATTCTGAAATTAGGTGCTATCTTCAATAGTACGGACAGTTCACCAATAATTTCAATATATTTAGGAAAGAAAAGACCAGGATCCCAATTCTCGGGACGTGATATTTTGTCATCATACGATATATATCACCAAAACATAGTTTTTTTGTATGGTTTTCAGGTGATATCCGCCATGCTTTTTTCATATCGAAATCCCCAGAATTGGGGTCCTGGTTAATACTTATGAATGACCGCTGGACTTTATGGAAATCGAAACGCACAAAGCCATGCGTGATGCAGTATACACCCAGCGTCATCTATTGGTACGGTAGGGAACTAAAATCTCCGTACAACATAAGCGCGCTTCAAGGTGCGTGTATGTAACACATAATTAAAACGATTTGTTTTATAGACAGCCGTTTCTCGTTCTCTTACACCTCTGTTTCCAAGATAATGTCATTCACTTTTATTTCACTCACCACCAATAGTGTAAATTTATCCATAATAAGTAAGCACTCACATTTGCCCTCTGACCCCCGCAATCTGTATCGCCTTTCAAACT
>CM032488.1:0-39604 GCA_019059595.1 Marasmia exigua
TGCACTTCACTGTCTCACCTACACCTGTGGCACATACCTGTGGTGTGAGGATAGAAGCCGAATGATCTCCATCATCAGCGGCCAGGCTGCCCCGAGCTGGTCCCCGAGCGAGTGCAACAGACGCGCGGCGCACTCCAGCTGTCTCGCTCGCACGTCACAGTGTCTCACTGCGCATAATTCTGACAGGGGTTCTAATAGGAGTCGTTGTCTTGCCTGGGAAAACGAAAAAAAGTCATAAGAACGGAGACTATCGAGTGTGAAAAAAATCTCTAAATTTGGTTCTATAGGACCATAATAGAGAGTTTTACCTAACAATAAAACTTACCTATTATTTTTCCTGAGATATCCGGAATCCATGTTGAGTGTAGCCTTGCGTTTTTCGTATTTCCGGTCAAGCGACTTCCCTCTCTAACGCTGGTGGCGCCCCCTATAGCGGCGTACCCACATCCGGTTTAAGGCAACTTTAACTTTATGGGTTGCGCCATTTTATTTGTCATTATACGCGTAGTACCAGGTAGGAATTATTTGGATTCCGGATATCTCAGGAAAAATAATAGGTAAGTTTTATTGTTAGGTAAAACTCTCTATATTTGTTCCGTCTTCGATATCCGGAATCCATGTTGGGTGATGTGTTTGATTTCTCCTGGTACTTGATTTATTGATGCTATAATGTGTATGATGTTTGTGATTCTGGTATGTATATTATTTAAATGAATTAATACATTAAAATTCTAAGACAACTGTTATCTTGAACCTTTATGAAGCAAATAGCAACTGGTAACACCTGGTGGATAAAACCATAACAATATGTACTGATAAACATATTTATTTTTAATGAAAAACATATGTAATCAACATAATAATTAATTTATACGGCTTCAAAATACTGAGACAATGAGACATTATTATCTTGAATTCCATTTTTATCAATTTCTTTGTGGTAGTAGGTTCTAAAAGTATGTTCTCTTTTCCAATTTCCCGTAGAGAGGATCTGGTCCATAGTATAATTTTCTAGCCAGTTTAATGAGGAAACTGCCGAACGTACTTAACCTGGGGACGCCTCAATTCCTGCTTCCCCGAAGTGTAGATTTAATCCATCCTCCAATGATGGTCCTCGTAGCCGGCTTACAGGGGCCTCTAGGTGTGATAAATAATTCTGAATAGTTACCTTCCATACGACGACCTGTGATACTTTTAATAATTGACGATCCAAAATACTGCGTTTAAATTTCTTTTCGGGTGTTGTTTAATTTTCCATCCAGATTGCCGAGATGTAGCAGAGTCTGTCTTTGAACCAAAAGTTGGCCACAAAATTAACGACTCTCCCTCATCTATGAGATGCTCAGGACCGATCCTAAGGAGAGTGAGGTCGTGCACTCTCTCTCCCAGATGCCAGCAGAAGCAAAACTGCAGATCGTCTCGATACCTGATAGAAATTATTTTCATCTGGGTTATTAGCACATAGATACTCTAAGACATCTCTTGGATTCCATATTGGTGGTTTGGGTTTCTTGATCTTTGCAACTGATATTGCTCTTAAAATTTGACGATACATCCTGTTCACTAGTTTTTGTAAACGTCGAAATGGCTGATTTATGGACTAAAATTGTCCTATATGCTAACCCTGCCGTATTATGCAGATACGCCAAATATTTAGCTACTACCGATGGTTCCGGACTTTTAAAGTCTAATGAGTTAGATACACACCACCTTTTCCACTTATTCCATGCTGCAGCATATGTATTAAGGGTAGATTTTCTCCAACTAGTTAGCAACAACGATTTTTCTTCCGGAGTCCAATCTTTGATTAAGTCTGCCCACCTCGAATCAGCCATGCCTCTAAGCAAATTCGCTGCACTGCTGGCGGATGATAGCCTGTTCTCGTGTCTATCATCACTCGTGCTAGGTCCCGAATACGAATCGGTGTCCGAATGGACCTCTGTTGGAGATCTGCTTTCCAAAATGGTTTTTCCCAGCGTGGAGTTACTAATATGTACTGACCGTGAGCAGAGTTCAGATGAAACAATACCTGTGGTATGAGATTGGGTGGAGGAAATACCCAGGCCAGCTTGTAATCCCAACGACGGAGAAACGCGTTGTGAAATAGAGCACTTTCGTCTTGTCGGTCTATTGAGACATAATTCGGTACGACATGGGCGGTCCTCGATGCGAAAAGATCCACCACTGGTGTCCCCCATATCTGAAATATCGGTCTCGTCGCTGCCGCTAGAAGATGCCACTCTGGGTTTACCTTGTTCCGTGAGAGCGCGTCCACCTCTGTGTTGTACCGGCCTGGAAAGTATTTTGCCGTCAAGCTTACATTGAGTTGATCCAGCAGAAGCCAAACAGTTGTCGAGTTAGGCTTAGTAGCTCCTTTGATTTTGTGCCTCCTTCCTTGTTGATGTAGGCCACTACTGTGCGATTGTCTGTCTGTAATAAAATGTGTGTGTTCTCCAACTGCTGCTGCTGGTGATTGATCGCTGCATGGACCGCGAACAGTTCCTTGCAGTTGACGTGCCAGGATTGTTGGATTCTGTCCACTGACCTGATAATTTCGTCTGTCCTAGTTGCGCTCCCCAACCGATCTCCGATGCATCGGTGGTGAGTAGGTGTGAGATGGGCTCCGCGTGCAATGGTAATGTGCTGGATGCCGCTGCCACCCACCAACGCATCTCGGCAAGAACTGGTTCCGGAATTGGAGACCGTCTGTACGGCTGGGATTTCGGCAGTTGTCGACCTGTAATATTGCATTGTTCGACAATGTAGCCTTCCCCTGCGAACGACAAACGAGGCAAAACTGAGGTCTCCCCATTAGGGACCTGGGGCCTGTCTGAGGGACCAGTGGCCTCGCGAAATCTGTGTGAGTAATGCCCTGCGTAGCGTTAGGCATTTGGGTTCCGACAGAGACTTGGTATTGGTTTGTGTGTCCCACATGACCCCTAAAAATTCTAGGTGCCGAGTCGGAACTTGCTTAGATAACATATTTTGTAACTGTGATGTGTTAGACAAGTCCATAATAAACTTTATAAACTCAGATCATAGTGGACAGCTAGCAATGTTTGAATACAGTCATGCACCCTCTTCATGTAGCTTTGTGTGCAGGCCAATAACTGCAAACCGTAAAGAAAAATTTCAAGATAATATTTCTAGAAAGGTACCTGCATTATCATGTCACGATGGAAATGCTAATCAGCTTTATAATATGCTTTTTAATGTAGTTGAAAAAGAATATAATCAGATTTTTACTAAAAAAACGATTAAATTAGATATTTCTAAAACTAAATTCAGTGACTGGGCCACTACAGGCATCTATAAAAGCAGAAAGAGGCTATTTGAATTATATGATATCAAAGCCAATTCAGAAAACGCTAATTTAATTGAATATGTCAGAACATACTCAAAATTATTCAAAAAAGTATGTGCAATGGCAAAATCAAATTATTTTAAAGACAAAATAATAAAAGCCACTAATAAAAGTAAAATCTCATGGAAGATAATAAATAAAGAGACTTGTAAAAATAAAACCAAAAGACAACAAGCTCTCTCTTAAAATTGATGGCAAATCACTTGTTTCTGACTCTGAAGTAGCAGAAACATTTCAGTCTTTCTTTTCTAATATACCAGTCACAACAACAAATAAATTGAATTCCAGCCCGCATCTCGCTGCTTCTCTCCTCAAGTCTCATGTTGATAAGTGCAACACGCCTTTTAGATTCAATCATGTCAATTCTAATATAATTTTAAAAACATTCAAAGAATTAAATATGAAACCGACTGAGGATTTATATTTTTTATTATATCTACCGAGATGCCCCATCTCGGTAGATATAATAAAAAATATAATACATTCTATCGCACCCTACTTAGCAATAATATTCAATAAATGTGTTGACGAAGGTCAATTTCCCGATATGATGAAATACAGTAAAATAATACCATTATTCAAGTCGGGTGAGAAAAGCGACCCTTCTAACTTTAGACCTATTTCTATACTGCCTGCTCTCAGCAAAATTTTTGAAAAAGTAATATTCACTCAGTTATTGTCTCATTTAAATCTGAATAAAATATTGCACAGTAAGCAATTTGGATTCACAAAAGGGAAATCCACTACTGATGCTGGAGTGGCGCTTATCAAACATGTATTTGATGCGTGGGAAAAAAAGCGAGATGGTATTGGAATATTCTGTGATTTGTCTAAAGCATTCGATTGCGTCAATCATGAAACATTGCTAATGAAGTTACAGCATTACGGTTTCATAGACACCTCACTAAGTCTAATCAAATCTTACCTATCAGATAGGATTCAGAAGGTCAATGTCAATGGAACTAACTCTTCTGGCGCCCCTCTAACCATGGGTGTACCCCAGGGCTCTATATTGGGGCCCTTGCTCTTTTTAATCTATATAAATGACCTTCCTTACTATACCAAAGATCTATGTGAGATAGTGTTATTTGCTGACGATACATCCTTGATTTTTGAGGTTGATAGGCAAAAGAAAAATGTTGACGAAGTAAATAACACACTCTCTCAAGTACTACAGTGGTTTACTTATAATAACTTGGTTCTTAATTCAAAGAAAACTAAATGTGTTAAGTTCACAATGCCTAATGTAAGGCAGGTCAAAATAAATAATTGTCATGAATAACGAACCTATCGAAGTCATAAACTCCACAGTTTTTTCTAGGTATCACTCTGGATACAAAATTGCAATGGAGCCCTCATATTGCTGTCTTGGCAGGAAGACTTAGTTCAGCTGCATATGCAGTTAGAAAGATAAGGAATCTGACTGATATCGGGACAGCGAGACTGGTTTATTTTAGCTATTTTCATAGTCTGATGTCATGTGGTCTACTACTGTGGGGATCCGGTGCTGACTTACAAGCCATCTTCATTTTGCAGAAGAGGGCCATCCGTGCCATCTACGGTCTTAGATCACGTGACTCACTCAGAGAAGTATTCAAGGAAATCAATATTTTAACCTTATCATCTCAATACATTTTTGATTGTATTATGTTTGTACGCAAGAACTTGCACCTTTACTTGCAAAAATCTGATTTTCATAGCTTTAACACGCGAAATAAACATAGGCTTGCTGTCCCAAATCTAAGACTTCATAAAATTGGAAATTCATTTGTAGGATTGAGCATTAGAAGTTTTAATAAGTTACCTCAAAATGTTATTGATTTACCGGTACATAAGTTTAAGTTGCATGTAAAAAACTGCCTAATGCAGAAAGGCTACTATAAAGTAGAGGATTATTTGAATGATAAGGATTCCTGGACATGTTGATCTCTTCGGCTGTCCTCTAATGTATACTTCATTTCATAATTTTTCATTGACGATTTATCTAAACAATATTGATTATAAGCATTGTATATCATACTGTCACTGTAATCATAATTTGTATAAGAATGAAAATTGTAATTACCATATTATTTGGAAAGAGTAACTACTGAGTTTTTTGCTGATTCTTCTCTGTAGAAATTGACATTCCGAATCAGCGGTAGATTACATAATATTTGACATTCATAAATGTTCTTTATTGAATAAAGACATTTTTGATTTTGACTGTATAAAGTTTGATTTATATTGATTATTCAATATAATTGACAAGATGCTAACCACCTACTATTGTACACCTCGTCCTGCAGTTTATAAGTCTGGATTAAGTAACTACTACTATTTGTGACCTATGAGGGGAACCTAAGTAGTCATGCTCACTCAAATGTCTCTGAGGTGGTGGCGCTATGTGGCAGGTCATTACATTCCCTCTAATATGGTTGAGTGAAATGATGGCTGACACGTACGTCATACTTGTGAACAGGTGCCACCTTTGGGGACTGGTCTGCTTCGGTTTACCTCATAATATTTATTTTATTATTATTTCCTTTATTTTATTTTGTCTAACAATTAAACTGTATGGCTTGGTATGATGATGACACAACATTGTATGAAAGTTTGGCAATTAAAAAGAGTAACTGGCGAGTTTCTTGCCGGATCTTCTCGACCAGAAACAACTTTCCGAGCCGGTGGTAGAATCGCATTATGTTTATTTATTTCTTTAGTATATTTTATGTATCAACATATATATGTATTAACATGTAAATTATACATAAGTACTTATAAATAGTTTTAAGTCATTAAAATGTATGACGATTTGTAAGTGCTGTGTACAAGCCTATGCAAATAAAGAATTATTTGATTGATTGATTTGATTGATGGAACCAACACAGATTTGCTGAAGTTGATTGACCAACCCAGTCGTTGCATTAGAGCTATAGTAAATGTCACTTGTTCTTGAAGCTTATCGTAGCACTGGTTGGCCAACAAAAAGTCGTCCAGATAGACCACACAGCGAATATTGCGTTCCCGCAGGTAATCTGCCATCCAATTGGTAACTGCCGCGAAAAGTCCAGGGGCTGACGATAGTCCAAAGGGGAGACAAGTCATTTGATAAAGAGTACCTTTGTAGCTCGCCCTGAGGAACCTGCGGTGCTGTGGAGCTATCGGTAGGTGAAAGTAGGCCTAGCTCAGGTCCAGTTTGACCATCCAATCCTTGTCTTATAGAAATGATGGTACTCGAAAGTGACTGAATAACTGAAAATTCCTGACCTTTACAAAGTTGTTCAAACGTTTCAGATTGAATATTGGTCGTACATTTCCGTCCTGTTTGGGTATCAGGAAAAATGTGGATAGGTAGCTCGGGGATATTTCTGCCTCTTCCAGAACCTGATTCCTGATCATGCTGTCTATCTCCCGTGACATCTGAGTTGACGTTTTTGTTCCAAAACTGGCAATTACTTGTGTGCTTGGATAAATGAGCGGCGGCTTCATTATAAAAGGAATACGAATCCCATTTAGAAGCTTGCAAATTTCCTGGGAGCTCCGAGATTGCGCCATATATGTTGATATTGCATAAGACAGCCGCCGCGAAAGTGTTGCGAGTCATGCCCGCCGATTTCTGTTCTTGGGAGGAGAGCCAGAGCGAGGTTTCTTGCCCTTAGGTTGCTGTCCAGGTCTTGCTGAGGACTTGCCTTTGTTGCGTTTGAACTGGTTAGACTTACCCTTTTGAGTGCCATAGGAACGAAATGGTTTGTCTTTCGGTTCCTTGGATGTTGAAGGCCCAGCTCTGTACTCGTTGGAGCTGGTAGTAGTGCGAGCAGCATCAAAATTCGATTTTGGCCTCGAATTTTGCCTTGCTGGCTCTGAGGACAGTTTTTCAGCCCCCCCAATTTTGTGTAGGTATTTGGAAAGAAGATCTGAATCGAATAAATGTTCTGAGCTCGGAGGTATCTTCTCAACACCAGCACTATTATATTGATCCGGAATTTGTTTGAGAATTAAATCTCTACGCAAACGAATGAAATCAGCCCGTCTACCGCAAGTGATTTGTAATAAATCATCACTAACCTTCATAAACCCTGAGTCCTTGTTAAAAATTTGTTCAACCTTTTCTAAAAGAGACGTTGGTGAAAGCTTCGTCTGCTTATCACCAGACCAGTTTATGAGGTTTTGAAGGGCATTACGTAATTCATCTTTTTGAACAAACATCGCATTAGACATTGCAGCAAAAGACCTTTCCAACAAGTGAAAACGATAGTCTTCATTTGTAGAAGGTTCAAAACGACCTAACTCCTCGTTTACTTTAAGTTCTATAAATCCCGGTGTACATAAATATTTCTTTTGAGCCTCGGAAAATCTAATTGAATGCCAGTCATCCATTTTAAAATGTTGTAACTCTTCTAACCTCTTCAAATGTTTTTCATTTGATTTAGGATAAAGAGGATCTTTCACAACCGTAGAGTAATCTGAGATATTGAGTTGAGTCTTTTCCGTGTTCATGCTGGGCGGTGGTTGCAAGGTCAATCCCTCGGCCGGGGAACTATCCGGCACGGGGGCACTGATCGGTAAAGACTCACTCTCATTACGAACCGGAACGTTATTTACTTGTGATTGAGTAATTAAATTTGTTAAAAAGGCCACTTGTTGCGACAGAAATTCAAATTTCAAATTACTCACGCGACGTCTTCGTTTAGCTGGTCTCTGCCCAGCCCCCGCGCCGCCAGACAAACCTTGCTCCTCACTGCTCGAATCTGAAGACGATGATGTCTCCGATAGCGAACTGCCTTTTCTCTTGCTGCCCGTAGACACCTCCTCCACGTTGTCGTTATTCTCCATAGCGAAAGAGAGGTTAAAACTTCAAAGCACTATAATTTGCACTTAATTTTGAATATATTCCAAATATAATTTTAAAAAACTGAAATTTTACTTATGCACTGTTAGAAAATCGTTTTTCAACACTTTGAACACTTTGAAAATATTTCACTAGTTATTCGACACGTCTTGACGATACGAAAAACGACGCTATAATGACAAATAAAATGGCGCAACCCATAAAGTTAAAGTTGCCTTAAACCGGATGTGGGTACGCCGCTATAGGGGGCGCCACCAGCGTTAGAGAGGGAAGTCGCTTGACCGGAAATACGAAAAACGCAAGGCTACACTCAACATGGATTCCGGATATCGAAGACGGAACAAATAATGGTGATTGGTCATTCTTGAACGTGAAATGTCAAAATGACAATTTGACGAACGAAAAAACCAACACCATTGAAGTTGGACTTTAGTTCAACAGTACACCATCTAACTAATCTAATCCTGAGCATCACATAAAGCCATTTGTTTTCTTTTATTGTATGAACGAATCCTATGTTCCATTCAATACTTAAAATCGTAAGAATATTACAAAAATAATGTGTAAAATTTACATACAACCTGTGCGCATAAAGAATGGGATCAGAAATGGCGGCGCTATACTCGCACCCCACGAGTGCGAGTATAGACGCAAATTGTGTGCGAGCGAGAAGTAAATAGATGCGCCGCCATTTCTGATCCCATTCTTTATCCGCACAGGTAGTACTAAGATTTCTATACACTCTTGATAACTGTTGAGTTTTTTTATAACATAAGACATAATGCGAAACCAGATCTACTACAGTCAAAATGTAGGTAGACTGTTTTGAGTCACGTAAGTACATAAAAGATTTAGATTGACATACAATCACTATGTTTTTTATTTTCAATCATTATATTCTGTGTGGCGCAGGGCCGACCTTATTATCGGGGACCAAGACTCACTTTAGTCGCCGCAGCGACTAAAATGAGTCTTGGTCCCGATTATGATTGTCTCGGTCTACGATTGGCTGATATTGATGATGAGATGGTATTCCGTTATACTTGCCTCAGTCACCAAGGCTGGGTTATTGTGGTGGTACTGGAATGCCGCCTGAACTAAGTACGTGATGGCTTCCACGCCCCACTCCCTCATCCGAATGTGTGGGTGTTGACAAACCTAAAAATTTTTTTTTTATTAATATTCACTTCTATTTGGGTATTAGGTAGTTGCATTTTTTTTATAGAAGACTATAATATAAGCTTACCTCTAAAAGATGATTGGTTATAGGCCTCCACATAACTTCTATCCTGTGCATGTTAGCTAAACCTGTTTCTAATAACTTAGCGACTGCGAAAAGAGATGGTTCCTGGAAAAAAATATTTGTTTGAAGTAAGCCTGCGTTTTCACGAAATTAGTTTATTCAATTAAGGTTCACATAGAATATACCATATCAAACAAAATAGGTTTGATTACAATCTGTGACTCGTTAAATGGTCAAATGTCAAAAGGCTATCCTAATCAGTTTTGTTTTCGATCATTCTCGATCAATCGAAAACGATTGACCAATCAGCGTGCGAGTTGCGTTTTATTATACAATTTCACGCATTTACTTCAGTAAACTACAATCTATCAAAAAATTAATTGTTAAATTGCAAACAGTACATATGTTACGGACAAGAATTGTACGACAGATCTCACCAAAATCATTAATTTCAATTTTATTACAAATCATTACGGTTGAAATGTTGATGTTCAATTTATCCTCAAATACGTCTGTAAGTAATCTTACCCTATTAGAATATGCTAATTCCATGGCCTCGTTAGAGAGCTTGCACAGTGCGTCTATAAGGTGATGCAGCGCCACGTCATCCAGGTTCTTCGACGACTCGAACACGCGAGACAGCATCGCCGAGAGAGCTGCGAATTCGTCGTGACGTCAGAATATGATCATTGCTCAGTGCTTCTACCAGACGGCATCACATTGGTGAAGGGACAATTAAATCCACGGGCCATTAGATGGAGGAATGGGTTCCCTATAACGGTCGGTATGGCCTACAGTGCAAGCAATGCTTGCTTAGTGCGCCTAAAGTCTCATTTTTAGTTAAGTAGATTAAACTGACAGATGTCAATGTGTCATCCCCATACATTTTTGCTACTTTTGACAGACGCAAAATGACAAAATGTATAGAAACTTGACATTCATCTCTCAGTTTAGTCAACATGATTAAAAATCAGTATATATTTTGTACCTAGAACTAATGTTTTAAAATTTCAGGTCCATGTTAATTGACACTACAAATAAACGAAAGATGACCACAAATGGCCAGCGTTTATGCATGTAATCTCATGAAGTAAAGACTTAAGACAAAAAATATTTTTAATTAAACATAGAATGTGTTTAGTCTAAGCTCTTATAATGTGTCAAATTGAGAAAGAGCCATTAATTCATGAGATTACTTACAAGCGTAGACTATCGTCATTTGTGGTCAACTTTCGTGAATTGACCTGTACTGTAATGTGACAGTTGAACCTTTATGCTATGAGATGCTATCTGGTGAAAACTTTTTAAAGCCCTTATTATAATAATGACATATAAAAAACATTCATAGCTTCTGACCTTGTTTTATGGCTAGAATAAATACAATTCATAGTATTAATTTAATAGCAGAAATATATTAACTTCCAGATCGTTTTTTATTTCATAGACTGAATGACATCAAAACGTAAAGAGGGTTTAAACCACTTTCAAAAATAAAGAGTGTGGAATTTTTAAACACTTTTTTACTAATGTCCATTAACACGAAGATACAATATGATTGATTCATCATCATCATCATCATCAGCCCATTTAAGTCCCCACTGCTGAGGCACGGGCCTCCCTCAATCACATGAGGGGTAATTGCCATACTCACCACGCTTGGCAGACGGGTTGGCGAGGGTTTTGATATAAATGCAGAGTTTTCCTTCTCTGGGTGCTGATGATCATGCCAGCAGCTTTACCTTAGTCGCCTTTTACGACACCTCGGTAAGAGTGAGGGTAGCCTATTCTACTCTGCCGGGACCACACGACTCTGATATGATTGATTGGTAACATGATAAGGCCGGTTCACATTCACATATTTATTTTTTAAATAGACGGTGAGATGTACTTACCGTCTCATTCCTGGTAGCGGTTCAAATCTGTGGTTTAAAAGCCCTGGGTACACTTGGACCATGATCTACGATTTAGTAAATCTTGTAATTACAATGAAGCGACTGCCGCCTGTCCTTCGCAATCTTTAGACTGGGCAGCCAGACCAACTGGATCATAGTTAAATGGTGTAGCGTATCTAAATGTGAACCAGTCTCTATAATGTGTCTGGTGGATAATAAACAAGTGATAACTGGAAAAAAAAATCAGCGGTGTTCTTGTCGAGTAGCGCAAAACAAACAAAACATATGTAACAACAACAACAGATGTGCGGCAAACGGACGACACAAAACTAGTAGACTAGTACGGCCAGCAAGCTCCGCCCCAGTGCGAGTGAGAAAGCCGATAGCCCGAGCTCTAGAGGATATTTGGAACGTATAATTTTTTGACCAAAATTATAACAAACTTATTTTATTAACGAAAAAGTCCATATTATGTAAATTACATTGTGATGAAATATAATATTTTATTTCCATTTTAAATTTTATTGTGAAACTTGTCAAATAGTAAAATAGTATACTGTATACAGTAGTATGATGTTATGTGTAAAGTACTGATATTACTGTACACTGAAAAGGCTAACCAATAACATTAGAATCTAAAAATTACAAGTAAATTATACTATGATTTTTGATCAAGTGAAAACTGACAGATGCAAATGTCAAGTTCCGATACATTTTGACATTTTGCATCTGTCAAAAGGAGATAGATAGATAGATATTCTTGATTGCACAAAAACCAATACAAGTATGATACAACAACAACCGACAGTACAATAAGGCGGCCTTATCGCTAACAAAGCTATCGGGAGCAAAAATGTATAGGAATGGCACATTGACATATGTCAAATGATTTATCATAATTAAAAATTAGTTTAACTGTCTAAATTCGCGGTAGAATGGCTGAGTTAGGTTCCAAATATCCTCTTAGCGTATAAATTGTCGCATAATACCACTCATAACTCCGAGGGACTCAGCCACTGGAACTTGCTGACCTGGAAACGATGCAAGTGATGTACAGTTCAACAAACTACGCCAACAAAGAAACGTTAATTAAAAATATTAGACACATAGGCGACATAATGGTAAAAAGAAACTAAAAACCAAAACGTATTGCTTAAATAAACCGCTATATTAATTCTCCTCCAGTCTGTTCTCCTCGCTATGTGCCCTTATCCATTGCCACTTGAGACATGCAATCCTTTGGTCTATGTCTGTGACTTTAGTTCTCCTGCGGATCTCATCATTTCTGATACGATCACGCAATCATATTTGTATGTCAAGTAGCAAAAGTTTGCTAAGCATGTTAATTGTCATATACTTGTCAGTGCTGTCATCTTAGATTTACCAATGAGTGACGTTTTTTAATATGCGTTTTTTCTCCTCTTCGATCCATATCTAAATACATACTCAGGGGCGTACCCTAACACTAAGGGGGAGGAGTGAGACCCCACCCTCTTCAGCTAATACCAACATTTTTATCCTGCTATATCCAGTCTCTGTTGGGCTTTCGATAATTGTATAGCATGTCACTGTTATATACGTCATACAACACCATTATCATGTGCTACAGACATTAGAATGTAAAATTAATAAAAGCGTACTGACCAGGCAGGTCGGCCATGACGGCGGAGGTGCTCATGACGGCGTTGGCGTCGGCGCTGGCGCGGCTGGCCTTCATGCTGCCGCCGGTTGACGGTTTCAGCCCCAGGATCCAAACCTAGTGACATTAACAGAAAACTACTCTTATCAACCACATATAAACTTACAACAAAAAGGTAATAAAACTTTTAAATCTGTCAATGACGAGTCACCATAGACAATATAAAAATAGCGCTTGAGTCGCCATCAAACTTTCAAATTTGAGCTTTATATACATAGACACAAGGAATCTCAAATTGTAGTTCCGGGTTTTTCCGCGGGACTTTCGTAGCGCGGACTTTACTTATAGATTTACAGAAGCTGTATCTTACAGTTTTACTGCCTCGGTGGCGCAGTGGTTAGTGGGTCGCACATTAAAGCGACGGCTGCGCATGAGGTCCCGGGTTCGATCCCCGGGTCGGGCCAAAAAATGTTTAAGTATCTACTTAAGTTTTCGGTAAGAAATTCCTAGTGGCAGCTCGGAGTCTCGAAGTTGGCGGTTTTGTACTCCCGTGCCGCGGAAAGCACGTTAACCTTTTGGTCCTGCGCTCGATCCCTCTCCGGTCGTGTCACAGTAGTGTTCCATCAGAAGGTGAGGGTAAGGGAATATAGAGTGCACTTGTGTTTCCGCACACACTTGAGCACTATAATATATCCTGCGTACGTGGCTGATCGTTGAGATTGGCCGCCGTAGCCGTAATCGATTGGATAATTATTTTACATTTTTATCTGTCGTTTTGATATAAAGTAAAATCGCTCGATGTCACATTGTGTTCTTGTTTTTTTGTGTGAGCTTGATTGTAAGAATTCCTTGATTGAAAATACTTTTACATGTTTTAGAAGAACAATTGTAGTTATCAAATTAAGTTTTTTTTACCCTTTATTACATAACGTGATGTTAAGTTATTACCATACTAAAGTTCATGCCATCTTGTTCGAACATGCAAAGTTAAAATGGGGCTGGAACGAGTTTAGTTCCGGAACTTTTATTTGAACAGGCTTTGTAATAAGGGGGAATTTGACTGTTATGATCGTTCCACGCAGGAATCAGAAAAAAATGCATTACATTATTAAGTTCATAAGGTTATTTTTTGTACAAAATTTAACCTATATTCATATTCATTAATTTATTGCATTACATAAATGTACATAATTAAGGAGGGCACAGCATGTAATGTAATGATTACATTTCAATTTCTACCTACAACCTGAACTGATTAAATACTGAAAAATGAAATTCTAGAACTGAGCAAGTCACTTTCACATTGGGACGTGAAGTAAGGTTCTTCAACCCGTACTCATGTCCCCTACCCACTCTGGCGATGACGGAGCGTTGCTGGGGTTTAGTCAGTATGCTTCTGCTCGGCTTCTCGTTAGGAGAAGCCCCCGCCAGAGGAGAGCCCGACATAACCCGCCTGCCCCCTGGCAGGAGGGTATGCATAAGGAGGCTTTCAACAGCGTCGAAAATAAAAAGAAAAAGTAGTTTGACGACCCGTTTGGAATAGTGGTAGTGAACGCTGCCTTTGGTCCAAGGGTTGCGGGTTCGATCCCCGCACAGTACAAACATTTTTGTGCATGAACATGTCTGTTTGTATTGGTCTGGGTGTTTTCTCTGTATTATAAGTATGTATTTAGAAAAAGAAAAGTATTATATGTATATATTTGTAATCCCACTGTTAATTCTGATATCTCTAACACAGGTGCTTGAGCTACCTATCTCGGAGTCAGATCAATGTATGTGATGTTGTGAAATATTTATATTTATTTATTTATTTTTATTATCTGTCACATTAACAGTTTTGTGACGTCACAAAATGGCGACGTTAGCTTTAAAAATGTTTCGCGCTAAGTCGCATGAATCATCCCAAACCCCTAACTTACCAAGTGCTGCAGCGTCGTCAAGGACCGGCAGCCAGGCTGCTGGATGGTGTCGCCATACTCTCTGAGCTGCGCAGAGCAGCGCCTTCATCGCGGTCACGTGGCGCGGACGTCACCATTACAAACGACTGCTGCTGACCTGGTGTTGGAATTTAAAACAATTTTAATATTATATGACCCGTGGTTGAAATAAATGAATTTTATTTTATTTTATTTATTTATATTCAGAAAATTAAATATCGCGACTTTATTGGAAAAGACTATGAGGTCTATGTCGTCTTTCACGTCGTGAATGACGACGAAGAAGAGCAAGTTTTTGGCGGAGTAAAGTACTCCGCCAAACTTGCTCTTCTTTCTCTTTGTTGCAAGGAATCAATTGCACATTTAGTCCTGCAGTACTATGCTGTACTGCTTGTGTCATTTCAGGTGTTAATAACATTTGGTACAACATTTAAACTTACATGTTGTTGTTTCTTGCAGTGAAGTGCCGCCAAGTGATATTAATATTAACTTCTTTTTTAACACTGCTATTGTGTGTTGAGTGAGTTGACACGTGAATAACACACACACGCACACACACACCGCACACGCAGACGCACACGCACACGAACACACACACACACACATACACACACACATACACACACACACCACCACACACAGACACGTCACACTTATAGCACCCCGGTCGTTTTGCGTCGGGGGTTTAAAAATGAATGGTAGTGTTCTAATTGTTACTTTAGAAAAAAATGTTGATACTTCTTTGTTAAATATGTGATGTGAGTGAGAACTTATGTAGGTAGATTTTAAGGGCGCGTGGCTGCGGCCGCCATTACTCATTCGTGGAATAAACTATACCCGAAACTGGAATTCAAGACCAAAAAAACTACAAACAGATACGTCACTGTCAAATCTTTCAATGTCACTTATGTTCATTGTTCATATCCAGTTTTCAGGTTTTGCTAACCTTTTTGTTATATACTTCTTTCTTAGTATTAAGCTGCCACAGTTCATGATTAGGTTTCCACCACTCCAGTAATTAATTTCTCTAGTTTTGCACATGTTTAAGATTTTAGGCATTAATAAGTGAAATTCCTCGTAAGGAAAATGGTCAAGTGATATTTTGACAAAGTGGATAGTCAACAGACGAATTCAGTCAAGTCTCAGTCACTCAATAAAACGGGGTTGTTTTAGCGTTTATCAATCAATGGATTCTGCCGACACAACTCTTAACAAAATCGCAGGTTTTAAGACTCTCTTAGGTCCTAGCAAGTTATTCACGTGTCAACTCACTCAACACACAATAGCAGTGTTAAAAAAGAAGTTAATATTAATATCCACTTGGCGGCACTTCACTGCAAGAAACAACAACATGTAAGTTTAAATGTTGTACCAAATGTTATTAACACCTGAAATGACACAAGCTCAATACCAGCCTTTCTATCAAACATTACGGATGATTAAGTTTTTAATAAAGCGTCTTGTATTTATGTAAAAATAAGTAAATAAAATTACTTCTATATATAGAATTAAAATTACCAATAAATAAATTACGTCAGCGTATGTTTTCAGAAAATAGGTATATACTATTGTACGATCATTTTATTGCAGTGGCAACATTGTAGTAGCTTTTTGGTCTTGAATTCTAGTTTCGAGTATAGTCTGCAACTGACTACCAGCTAAATTATTTGTACCCTTAAAGTATTTAGTATCATTGTAGTACGTATAAAAACTATCAATAATTAAGATTTGGCGGAGTAAATTTTAAGAGCAAGTTTTGGCGGAGTAAAGTACTCCGCCAAAACTTGCTCTTCTTCTCTTTGTTGCAAGGAATCAATTGCACATTTAGTCCTGCAGTACTATGCTGTACTGCTCCGCGAAGCCTGTACGGTTCCCAAGAAACGTCTGGGTTTCTGGGCGGAGCTGCATTGCCTTCTATGACCAGAAGACCCATCACGTACAAGGGACCGAAAGAGAGTCCAGTGCACTGCCCACTGCACTTAAAATGTCAATTGAGCTCATTTTCATTATCTTAATTATTGATAGTTTTTATACGTACTACAATGATACTAAATACTTTAAGGGTACAAATAATTTAGCTGGTAGTCAGTTGCAGACTATACTCGAAACTAGAATTCAAGACCAAAAAGCTACTACAATGTTGCCACTGCAATAAAATGATCGTACAATAGTATATACCTATTTTCTGAAAACATACGCTGACGTAATTTATTTATTGGTAATTTTAATTCTATATATAGAAGTAATTTTATTTACTTATTTTTACATAAATACAAGACGCTTTATTAAAAACTTAATCATCCGTAATGTTTGTTAGAAAGGCTGGTATTGAGCTTGTGTCATTTCAGGTGTTAATAACATTTGGTACAACATTTAAACTTACATGTTGTTGTTTCTTGCAGTGAAGTGCCGCCAAGTGATATTAATATTAACTTCTTTTTTAACACTGCTATTGTGTGTTGAGTGAGTTGACACGTGAATAACTTGCTAGGACCTAAGAGAGTCTTAAAACCTGCGATTTTGTTAAGAGTTGTGTCGGCAGAATCCATTGATTGATAAAACGCCAAACACCCCCGTTTTATTGAGTGACTGAGACTTTGACTGAATTCGTCTGTTGACTATCCACTTTGTCAAAATATCACTTGACCATTTTCCTTACGAGTTATTTCACTTATTAATGCCTAAAATCTAAAACATGTGCAAAACTAGAGAAATTAATTACTGGAGTGGTGGAAACCTAATCATGAACTGTGGCAAAAAAGGTTAGCAAAACCTGAAAACTGGATATGACAATGACATAAGTGACATTGAAAGATTTGACAGTGACGTATCTGTTGTAGTTTTTTTGGTCTTGAATTCCAGTTTCGGGTATAGTTTATTCCACGAATGAGTAATGGGGCCGCAGCCACGCGCCCTTAAAATCTACCTACATAAGTTCTCACTCACTCACATATTTAACAAAGAAGTATCAACATTTTTTTCTAAAGTAACAATTAGAACACTACCATTCATTTTTAACCCCCGACGCAAAAACGACGGCGTACTATAAGTGTGACGTGTCTGTGTGTGGTGTGTGTGTGTGTATGTGTGTGTGTATGTGTGTGTGTGTGTGTGTTCGTGTGCGTGTGCGTGTGCGTCTGCGTGTGCGTGTGTGTGCGTGTGTGTGCGTGTGCGTGTGCGTGTGCGTGTGCGTGTGCGTGTGCGTGTGCGTGTGCGTGTGTGTGCGTGTGCGTGTGCGTGTGTGAGCGTGTGTGTGCGTGTGCGTGTGTGTGTGTGTCTATGGAATCATAAGCTCCCGAACAAATGAATCGATTTTAATTTGTTTTTTTTTGTTTGAAAGATGAATAAGGGGGTAGTGTTCTAAGCTATGTTGGATGAAAATCGATCCAAGATGGTGTCACCGTCACAAAGAAATAAATTGTATGTTTTAACACAACTCCCACAATATGGGTATCATATAAAAGAGCTTGAATAGCGGAATTTATTTATTGCGACCAATCCAAGATGGCCGCCGTCGGGGGCTTTTTAAATCTTCAATATTTTTTTATTCCCTTTGTTGATATATTCGAGTTACCTGTGGGTAAACTGGCGCTAGGCAGCGGAGTCCCGACCCACACGACCTGGTGGCGGTAGTCGGGGTCGGGCGGCGGCGGCGGCTCGCGGCGCCAGGGGCACGGCAGGGCTCCCAGCGCCGGCACGCAGTACTGCGCCGGCAGCGCGGCCCGGCAGAGGGCGCTGATGCACGCGTCGCGTCCTACAGCGTGACCAACCTTGAGACAAAACAACAGAAATCAACTTTTGTCATCTTTATTATCAACTAAGAACACCAAAACTATGATCGTGGAGGAGACACGCTTCAGCAAGAGGGCTGCCCGACAGAGGGCGCTGATACACGCGTCACGTCCTATGGCGTGACCAACCTGGAGAAAAGACAGCAGCATTCAACTTTCGTCATCGTTATTATCAACTAAGAACACCAAAACCATGATCGTGGGAGAGACACGCTTCAGCATGAGGGCTGCCCGACAGAGGGCGCTGATACACGCGTCACGTCCTATGGCGTGACCAACCTGGAGAAAAGACAGCAGCATTCAACTTCCGTCATCGTTATTATCAACTAAGAACTCCAAAACTATGATCGTGGAAGAGACACGCTTCAGCATGAGGGCTGCCCGACAGAGGGCGCTGATACACGCGTCGCGCCCTATGGCGTGACCAACCTGGAGAAAAGACAGCAGCATTCAACTTTCGTCATCGTTATTATCAACTAAGAACACCAAAACTATGATCGAGGGAGAGACACGCTTCAGCATGAGGGCTGCCCGACAGAGGGCGCTGATACACGCGTCACGTCCTATGCCGTGACCAACCTGGAGAAAAGACAGCAGCATTCAACTTTCGTCATCGTTATTATCAACTAAGAACAACAAAACTATGATCGTGGGAGAGACACGCTTCAGCAAGAGGGCTGCCCGACAGAGGGCGCTGATACACGCGTCACGTCCTATGGCGTGACCAACCTGGAGAAAAGACAGCAGCATTCAGCTTTCGTCATCGTTATTATCAACTAAGAACACCAAAACCATGATCGTAGGAGAGACACGCTTCAGCATGAGGGCTGCCCGACAGAGGGCGCTGATACACGCGTCACGTCCTATGGCGTGACCAACCTGGAGAAATGACAACAGCATTCAACTTTCGTCATCGTTATTATCAACTAAGAACACCAAAACCATGATCGTGGGAGAGACACGCTTCAGCATGAGGGCTGCCCGACAGAGGGCGCTGATACACGCGTCGCGCCCTACGGCGTGGCCCACCTGGAGAAAAGCCAGCAGCATTCAACTTTCGTCATCGTTATTATCAACTAAGAACACCAAAACTATGATCGTGGGAGAGACACGCTTCAGCATGAGGGCTGCCCGACAGAGGGCGCTGATACACACGTCACGTCCTATGGCGTGGCCCACCTGGAGAAAAGACAGCAGCATTCAACTTTCGTCATCGTTATTATCAACTAAGAACACCAAAACTATGATCGTGGAGGAGACACGCTCCAGCATGAGGGCTGCCCGACAGAGGGCGCTGATACACGCGTCGCGTCCTATGGCGTGACCAACCTGGAGAAAAGACAGCAGCATTCAACTTTCGTCATCGTTATTATCAACTAAGAACACCGAAACCATGATCGTGGGAGAGACACGCTTCAGCATGAGGGCTGCCCGACAGAGGGCGCTGATACACGCGTCGCGCCCTACGGCGTGGCCCACCTGGAGAAAAGACAGCAGCATTCAACTTTCGTCATCGTTATTATCAACTAAGAACACCAAAACTATGATTGAGGGAGAGACACGCTTCAGCATGAGGGCTGCCCGACAGAGGGCGCTGATACATGCGTCACGTCCTTTGGCTTGACCAACCTGGAGAAAAGACAGCAGCATTCAACTTTCGTCATCGTTATTACCATCTAAGAACACCGAAACTACGACCAAGCAAAAAACCAGTACTATGAATGAGGGTCGGCGTCATATAAAAATCCACGAGATTACGTTAAGTTTAACCGTGGGAGAGCCACGCTTCTCACGACATGTATGGACCGGCTCGACCGCAGTAATACCACGGCCTCACAGAAAACCGACGTGAAGCAGCATTGTGCTGTGTTTCGCTGTGTGAGTGAGAGTACCGGAGGCCCAATCGGGGGGAAGGTAGGTTTCAAGGTTGGCAGTGCACTTGTGACTCCACTGGTGTCGCGGGTGTCCATAGACGGCGGCAATCGTTACCATCAGGCGATTTGTCAGGTCTTCTGCCACCTATCACATAGAAAAATCTATTGATCATCACCTTATTGTCAAACACGTTTAGTTCAAAACCAATTGAGGAAAGACATTGCAGTTCCCTGATGTGTGACTGTCTGTACCACTCACCTTCCCACTGACTCTCGCCAACGTCTGTATGGCCCGCAGGATGTTCTCGAGCTCGCCAATACTAGCTTCCGCCAACACTGATAAACCCCACACGAGGCCGCACCATGACGATTTCAATAGCTATAGCAAAAAAAATATTGGAGTTATTTCATCGTCAGCATTAAATACTTTCTCAGGGTCAAAACATTTCGCGGAACAAAACTTGTATCGTAAGTATAATCTATAAAATATAGTTTGATTAAAATTAGCAAAGTTGCATTTGTAGCACGAGTGCTGGCTGCCATCTACACACGTTTAAAGAAAAAAAAATTAAAGAGAAAATCTGTCATCTGTCAAGACCCCGCAAGACTCATACACGTTGAGACTTATTGGCTAATTAAATATATTTGGTCAGGGACAGGGAGGGAAGTAATCTCTTCGGGCGAATCACATCGTTTAACAATCATCGAACGTCATCCAAGGTAAGTTCGTTTGATTTGCTATTAAACAATGGCGGCGCGCACCAAGAGGTTTGTCTCCTCGTTCCTGCCCCAAGCCATCAAGACATGGAATGCCCTCTCAGCTCATGTGTTTCCTCCGTCGTACAATCCGGGGTCTTTTAGGCGGGGCGTGAAGCGGCATCTCTGCAAGCCATCAGGGTGAGGGTGGCAGACTCAATGGGTACTTTATTAGTTCTTTTGTGCCTGTCAACCTCATATTTGGATTTCACGGCCGCTTGCCATCAGGCGGAGTAAGGTCATCCTGATTGGCCTTTTTATAAAAAAAAATCTGTGATTCGCCCTCGAGATCACATTCTTATTTACTTGATGATTACAGCTATTGATATCACAGAAAAGTTATCTTTATGACAAAATAATCTATGGAATAAAACTTGGTAAAATGATATTGGTAGTAATGACATGCGGAACCGAAACGTGGCCGCCTACGATGAGCCGCTTAAGAAGGCTCGAAGTCACCCAGAGGGCAATGGAAAGGGCTATGCTCGGAGTCTCCTTGCGTGATCGTATCAGGAATGATGAGATCCTAAGATCACCAAGGTCAAAGACTTAGCCCAAAGAATTGCATGCCTCGAGTGGCAATGGACTGGGCACATTACGAGGAGATCAGACGGCCGCGGTCGTGGCATGCCCCTAGAAGGTGGATCCACGATCTGGTGAAGGTCGCGGGAATCCCTTGGATGGGGGCGGCACAGGAACGATCTGTGTGGAGATCATTGGGGGAGGCCTATGTCCGGCAGTGGACATTTATTGGCTGAAATGATGAAAATGATAAACCTTATGTCCTTTGAAAATAAAGGTCAAATTTATTTGTCATTCTAATATTATATTTTTGTGTAGATTATAATTATCTTTTCTGAATTTGGATAATCAGTAAAATGATTTCTGTTCTCAAAAGTAAAGTACAAAGTGTAAAGTGTAAGTTTTCGCGTGTGAAAAATCGCTAGATGGCGTAACTGTGGACCTCAGTTTGACATATCACGTTCAAAAATTGTTCGTTCGTGATCGACTCAAAAGTTGACTGATCTCTTTTCACTCTGAAGTGCGCTAAAGAGCCGCACGCAGGCCTTACCAAATGTCGAAGACCGCCCCTATTGCGCCATGTCGGGACGCTTCCCATCCAGGAGGAACGAGCAACGTGCCAAGATGGGTATAAGAAGCCGCCCGGGTAAAGGGTTTACCCCAAAGCCCGAACCTCACAAAATGCGAGGAAACCCAGCAGTAGTAGTCGTTCAAAAATAACCTGTCACCTTGTAGATGGACCGCAGTCCTATAGTACGCCATCTAGCGGATTTGCACACACGTCGTGATTCCCTAGTGTCAAGTCAATATTGACATTGCCCACCGGATTAGCAAGCTTAAGTGGCAGTGGGCTGGCCATATTAGCCGCAGAACCGACAACCGATGGGGTAAACGAGTTCTGGAGTGGAGACCGCGTCTTGGCAAACGTAATGTAGGGCGCCCTCTGGCTAGGTGGGGGGACGATCTGCGCAGGATGGCTGGCAAGAGCTGGATGCGAGAAGCCATGGATAGATCACAGTGGCGAACAATTGGAGAGGCCTACGTCCAGCAGTGGACTGCAATAGGCTGATAATGATGATGATGAAGTCAATATTCAAATTTGAGCTCTATTTATATACACACAAGGAATCTAAAATTTTAGTTTCGTATTTTGCCGCGGGACTTCCTTTTGTGGCGGTGACTCTAAAGCAAAGATCTGATGTAACTAAACCTGTAACTTGAGCTGCATCTCTTTGTCGTCATCCTCCTCCACTTTTTGGACCACGTTGGAATTCTGATCGGATTCGCCGTTGTGACCGTTGTTTGTGATCTCTTTCGTCTCGGTCCTTTGCTCCGATTCTACAATAAAACAAAACAATGTGTTTATAGTCCATAAAAATGACAGCTATAGGTGTCACGGAAAAATGATCTTTTAGACAATGACAATAAAATTCTAGGGAATAAAACTATGTATGTGAAATTATATTTTTTTTTATATATTAAATGGGTTTGCACTTGACCTAATATAACTTAAGTTCAATGAAATAAAGGTCAAATAACATCTTTCATTCTAATCAAGCTGTATTTTACGGACCATATAGTCCTTTCTCTGCCGGGGACCACACGGCTGAAGAATAGGCCACCCTCACTCTTACCGAGGTGTCGTAAAAGGCGACTAAGGTAAAGCTGCTGGCATGATCATCAGCACCCAGAGAAGGAAAACTCTGCATTTATATCAAAACCCTCGCCAACCCGTCTGCCAAGCGTGGTGAGTATGGCAATTACCCCTCATGTGATTGAGGGAGGCCCGTGCCCCAGCAGTGGGGACTTAAATGGGCTGACGATGACGAGGATAGTCCTTTAACTTCAACTTGATGGGTGACAGATGTCCAAATCTATTACATTTTTACGTCTGTTTCTAACGCATGACTTAAGTATAACTCTGTCGCTGAAATAGTAAGTTAAAGCGAAAGGACCATAGATAAGATAAAGATAAAGATAAAAAATTCTTTATTCAATTTAGGTCCACACAGAACACTTATGAATGTCAAAATAGTACATATTATCTACCGCTGAAGTATAGAAATAGTTAATATTTTTATTCAGTTTAGGTACAAAAACTGTCAGGTTATATCTGTTTGTGTTGTGAAGATACCACCAAGAAACTCATTAATTAATGTTTTTAAATATCTTCAATACCTTTTTGATTATTTCCGTTTTTGTTTGAAATTATTTCAGTCTCGGTCTCATTTTGGCCATCTTCATATATTTCTTGTAACCTAGAACAAAGTACAAATGAATATGTAAAGATAAATGGTCGTTCATTTTTATGTCAAGAAATGACAGGACGACAAGAAAGCATTCTTGTTGGTAAGCCCATAGCGCAAAATCCGAGCATTTCAGAGGTATTTTTCAAATCTGTGAGTTTTTATACCATTCGCTCCAGGAATATTTTTGCAATTGTTGCAATTCAAAAAGTAATAGCCTATGGCATTGTACACAGCTCTTACAAATCATCATACATGAAAAAAATGTAGTTGAATGAAAGAATGAATGAATGAATCTTTATTTGCATAAATATGGTACAAAGTAGGTCTTATGGTGTTAAAGAGAGATCAACATACTTAACTATAAAGTGACATGATGTAATAATTAAATAAATAATAAATAAATACCTAATAAATATTTCACATCACATATATTGATCTGACTCCGAGATAGGTAGCTCAAGCACCTGTGTTACGGATATCAGAACCAACAGCAGGATTACAAATAAATACATTATAATACTTTTCTTTTTTTTGTGCATACATACTTTTAATACATAGAAAACATTCACACAGAAATGTTTACTTACTTACGGCTCCGAAGCGAAAGCTTTGGACGCAATTGGGAATGACACGCACAGATGATGAATTCAAGTTACCTGAAGTACTCGGCTCCCTCAACAGTGATGGCAATGGACCTGATGATCTCCATCAGGCAAGCGTACGCGACTGATATGCCGTACCCGTCCTGTATCGACGGCGCTTCGTTGCGGTCCAGCATCTCTATACTGAAAACGACGAAAAGTATCAGCCTATACTGTCCCACTGCAGGGCAAAGGCCGCCATCATAGAAATCAAGTCATCGCTACTATGATGGGATTAGGCTTAATCACCACGCTTGCCCAATGCGGATCGGTGATCACAAACCCGAGCTATGTTTGAAAAATTCTGAACATACTTTTGGCTCGACCCGCGAATCGACGACGACGTCTATGCCATAAAAACAAATTGACCATACCCTCAGCCAAGCTACATTTGGTTTCAGCAGGGGTAAGGCATATGTCTATAAAAATATATAATAATTTACCAAAAAATTTCAGGGAAATAAAAGAGCCACTAGTTTTTAAACAAAACATTAAAGGAGTTTTTAATTAATAATTGTTTCTACTCGTTGTAAGAATTTTTAAATATAAGTAATGTTGTTTTGTTTTTAATATACCTAAGAAATTTAATTTTATATTAAATTTATTTGTGTATGAAACTAGTTTATAAGATTTTTATATTTTGCTATGCCCTAACAGGGTGCATGTGCTGTACTTTTATTATATTTATTATCTCTGTAATCTGCCGTGTGGTCCCCGGCAGAGTAGAATAGGCCACCCTCACTCTTACCGAGGTGTTGTAAAAGGCGACTAAGGTAAAGCTGCTGGTATGATCATTAGCACCCAGAGAAGGAAAACTCTGCATTTATATCAAAACCCTCGCCAACCCGTCTGCCAAGCGTGGTGAGTATGGCAATTACCCTTCATGTGATTGAGGGAGGCCCGTGATCCAGCAGTGGGGACTCAAATGGGCTGATGATGATCTCTGTAATACCATATATAACGCAATAAATTATTTGAATTGAATTGAATTGAATCGAACCCAGGACCCCGAGATCACGGCCTGGTACTTAAACCACTTGACCAACAGGGCGTCCAGGGAAAACGACGTAGTGGTGTTCAATTAAGAGCCTTTTTCTGGATCAGTGGCGCTGTCACCAGTTTTTTATTGATAGTAAGGAAATTAAAACAATAAAGGACAAATTGATCAAGACATTTTAAATAAGGATTTGCTGATTTTTTGCACACGCAATTAGTGTCACAATTATCTCTAACAAGATTTAAAAAAAAAAAGTGGCTACTATACTTTTTAACACCTTATTATATTGTATTCTTGAAAATCAAACGAAACGAAGAACGAAGCGTGAAGAAGCATCTCGCGGGCCAGTATGGCGGTGCCAACAGAGGTGATGCATTGACATCGCTTCCGTTGTAATTGCAAGTTGGGCTCTTCTCTTGCTTACCATCAGGCTGAGGAGAGCCATTATACTGTGCCTTTAATAAAAAGAAATAAAAGTAAATGATTGATTGATTAAAAATTAAAATCTTGCTACTCCCACTTTCATATATTCTCAATTGTTTTTTAGTTTTTTTTATGAGAATGGGAGGCAAACGAGCAAGCGAGTCACCTGATATACCTATAAGTGATCACCATGCCATATGTGGAGTGGAGATGCGTTGCGGCCTTTTGAGAATGTATAAGCTCGTTTCTTGAAGATCTCAATGACGTACCGGTTCGGATATACCGCTGCGGGAAGTTAAATTTTAAAAAGTGTTAACTCACTAAATAGATTTCGCTGTGCCTGGCTCGAAGGTAATACACAGAGGGAGCCATACTCCTTTCCAGTAGAAACCAGATTGTTGGGGAATACCAGATGCACCTGAAAAAGAAATAGGTTTTTTTAATACTTTTTCAACTTCACTGCAATGTTTTTTTTGTAATAGGTGGCAGACGATCAGACGGATCACCTGATGGTCGCCGACACCCGCTAAACGCCAGTGGAGTCACTCTCTACCAGTGTCAGCGCTCTGCCAAATTTTTCCCCTTCCCCCAGATTGAGCCTCCGGCGCTGTTCACGCTAGTTTTCTTTGGCCTCACTCTAAACGAGCCGGCCCATTTATTCCGAAGCGTGGCTCTCCCACGGAGAAAATGCCTATGTACGTTTAATCGCTTCGTTGGTTACCAGTGTCCCAGTGTCCCAATACTCTTTCATTCTGCTAATGTCAAACGATTATGAAGAATTTAATTGAGTTGAATCTCTATGGCCACGACTTGTCAGTACTCCAATGTCATAGGCAACCTATAATTAAGGCAGCACCAACGCATATTGTTGACAATTTGTATCTTCTAGCTTTAGGTCTTGTTGATTGTCCTAATAAATAAATATCGATGTCAAAGTCCACATTCCTGTTTCTAATCTACCTAGCTCTCCTCAGCGAAGTGTTCGCTAGCAAGAAAGCGAAAATCATCCCGAAGAAGTTGGTTCGAGGACCACATAAACTGATGCGATCGAGTTACTACCGCTGTACGCGGCGGTATACAGCCGGCGTCTGCGCCGAGCCGGTCAATGTGGTTTGGACTTTCGAGTTCCAGATACAGAACTGCACGTGAGTCAACAGCCTTAGTAGCTTCAGCATCAGAGTGCCATTCCTGGCTGAGGAGGCTGTCGCTTCGGAGCCCGGGCGACGCCCGCGGGGTCGCTACTGGTGGATACGGTAACACGGGTCACTCTGACTGCTAGCGACCTCAGAGGGGTTATCATTGTCATTGCCAAAATTCGCATCGACCCCTGCGGGGGTCGCTAGCGGTGGATACGGTAATACGGGGCCACTCTGACTGCTAGCGACCTCAGGGGGTTATCATTGTAATTGCCAAAACTTGCATCGACCCCTGCGGGGGTCGCTAGCGGTGGATACGGTAATACGGGGCCACTCTGACTGCTAGCGACCTCAGGGGGTTATCATTGTAATTGCCAAAACTCGCATCGACCCCTGCGGGGGTCGCTAGCGGTGGATACGGTAATACGGGGCCACTCTGACTGCTAGCGACCTCAGGGGGTTATCATTGTAATTGCCAAAACTTGCATCGACCCCTGCGGGGGTCGCTAGCGGTGGATACGGTAATACGGGGCCACTCTGACTGCTAGCGACCTCAGGGGGTTATCATTGTAATTGCCAAAACTCGCATCGACCCCTGCGGTGGTCGCTAGCGGTGGATACGGTAATACGGGGCCACTCTGACTGCTAGCGACCTCAGGGGGTTATCATTGTAATTGCCAAAACTCGCATCGACCCCTGCGGGGGTCGCTAGCGGTGGATACGGTAATATGGGGCTACTCTGACTGCTTGCGACCTCAGGGGGTTATCATTGTCATTGCCAAAACTCGCATCGACCCCTGCGGGGGTTGCTAGCGGTGGATACGGTAACATGGGGTCACTAGAGAGTCATTCTGACCACTAGCAACGCCCACGGGGGTCGCTGCGTGAAGCGACTAGTAACTGGGTGTTGTGAGCATAGCAGAGTCCACAATGCTGATCCTACTCAATCTAGCTCATCCTCAGCGAAGTGTTCGCTAGCAAGAAAGCTAAAAGCTCTCGGATGACGCGGATCATTCCGCTCATTCGGCTCACTCGGATCATTCAGCTCATTTGGATCATTCGGCTTATCCGTATCAGTGAGCGAGATCACTACCGCGTACCGTTTGACCACGAGATCCATTTGCGCAGAATGATACATTCGTAGCGAACAAACAGTGTATCATTTGGCTGAGTCGGATCACTAATGAGTTACACACGTTTAATTGGGAAGGAGTATCTAAATTATTAACGCCCCATTGGTCTAGTGGTTTAAGTACCAGGCCGTGATCTCGAGGGTTCTTTTCCCGGGTCGAGCAAAAAGTATGTTTCGAATTTTTCGAACATTGCTCGGGTTTTTGATCACCAATCCACATTAGGCAAGCGTGGTGATTAAGCCCAATCCCATCATAGTAGCGATAACTTGATTTCTATGATGGAGGTGTTTTCCCTGCAGTGGGACAGTATATAGGCTGATCATCATCATCATCGTCAGCCCATTTAAGTCCCCACTGCTGGGGCACGGGGAGGCCCGTGAGGGGTAATTGCCATACTCACCACGCTTGGCAGACGGGTTGGCGAGGGTTTTGATATAAATGCAGAGTTTTCCTTCTCTGGGTGCTGATGATCATGCCAGTAGCTTTACCTTAGTCGCCTTTAACGACACCTCGGTAAGAGTGAGGGTGGCCTATTCTACTCTGCCGGGGACCACACGGCGAACTCTGATATATGATCTATAGGCTGATACTCTACTTTTATCTAAATTATTATTTCCAGTGAGCGCCTAGGCTGTCCCCTGGCGAGCAGAACAAACCGGTTCAGGAGGTACAACAGCTGCATGCGCTACTGCCGGCCGGTGGCGGAGCTGTACGCTCAAATACTGATGCTGGAGGAGCGGAATACTTCCGACCAGTTTATACGTTCGACCAACGAAGGTAGTCAAATTTTTTGCCGTTTTACACCTCGCGAAACGCAGAGCGGATCATACTCGTGGTGGCTTAATTTAAAGCCGTCCTGTAAAACTAACATGAAAGAGAGCGGAGAAAACTCCGATTCGGTCGTTACGTCTGCTTTGAATTAGGCCCTCAGGTCTGCTATCATCATCATCATCAGCCCATTTAAGTCCCCACTGCTGGGGCACGGGCCTCCCTCAGTCACGTGAGGGGTAATTCCCATACTCACCACGCTTGGCAGACGGGTTGGCGAGGGTTTTGATATAAATGCAGAGTTTTCCTTCTCTGGGTGCTGATGATCATGCCAGCAGCTTTACCTTAGTCGCCTTTTACGACACCTCGGTAAGAGTGAGGGTGGCCTATTCTACTCTGCCGGGCTATGCAGAATCTTAATTAGATTACACTAGCGAAGTTGACTATTCTAGCACTTAGAATTGACTATAGTGCTGTCTCATTCCTTTTGATAAGGCCAGAGCTCCGCCTTAACACATGATTTTATATTCTGATTTTTAATTATGCGAACTAAACTGAAATATGCAAACGTCAAGCTCCCATACATTTCGACGCATTGCATCTGTCAAAAGTAGCAAAAATGTATGGGACCTGTCAGTTTAGTTCACATAATTGAAAATCATATTTAGTTTCTAAATTCTGACGTAATCAATGTTTTTAAGTGACGAGAGATGGATCACCTAATGGTGATTGCCACCGATTGAGCCTACCCTCACTTACTTATCACTCCGTTTGAGCAAGCCCATTTATGCCGAAACTAACTCTCTCACAATCAAATATATTTTTTTATGAGCTAGGCGTAGACGGATCACATGATGGTAAGCGATTCCCATCTCCCAAGGACAACCGCGACACCAGTGGAGTCACTAGTCCGCTGCCGACCTTTAAACCCCTATTTCCCCCGGATTGGGCCTCCGGTACCCTCACGTACGCAGCGAAACACAGCACAGTGCTGCTTCACCCCGGTTTTCTGTGAGGCCGTGGTATCACTCCGGTCGAGGTATCATTCATGCCAAGCGTGGCTTTCCCACGGTCAAAGAATGTAATGTTGTTATATTCCTTTTGGTCTCCTCAGAAAGAAGATCATGGGACGCCCAGAGCCCGTTAGAGCCAGATCTTTCACCAGACATTCTGGAAGAGGAAGAGTATTTGGAATCAGAAGAAGAGATTTCGCTGATTCCCAGAGACGGGCATGTGCCGCCTGAGCCGTCTGAGATGGGGGAACTGCTACCGGTAGACATAGACTACGTGCAGGGCCACCGAGTGCCTGACAGCGACGACCTGTTACATGCCTTCGGAGACAGTTAAAACTCCAATTTATATTAGTAGTACGAGGGCGACACTGAAAGTTCTTAAAAAATCAAAAACTAAACAATTTAGCATGTTGTTACTTTTATTATATCTTTTCAAAATAGTGTCCCTTCACATCAATACATCGCTGCATTCGATGAAACCACTGAGAAAAGCACTTGGCCCACTGTTCTTTAGGGGTCTCATCGACGGCCTTTTGATACTGCCTGCGTATCAAAAGGCCGCCTGCTTCTTCGGCGTCAGTGAAACGTTTTCCTTTTATTTTTGGAAATAAATAAAAATCGCTGGGTGCGAGGTCTGCGCTATATGGCGGGTGACCCAGTAATTCTACGTCTGACGTCGCCAAATACTCGAGTGTTTGCTTGGCGGTGTGCGGCGAGGCGTTGTCGTGGTGAAGGAGGATGCTACTGCGAGGTCGTTTTTCCGAACTTTTTCAAGACAAGTGGCAAACAGTTGTCAGTGTACCACTCTGCGGTAACTGTTTTTCGATCCTCTAAACAAACTGTTGCGATATGACCTGTCCTTCCGAAGAACAAGGCGACCATCTTCTTTCCCACGCTGCGATTTCTCTTCACTTTAGTTGGCAACTCCTCGAATGGAAACACCCATTCAGCAGATTGTCTTTTAAATTCAGGATAATAACAATCCTCCAAATCCAGCTTTCCTCAGCTGTTAGTATGTCAAACACAGCATTTGAGTCACCTGCGTTAAATCTTTGAACCATATCGCGGCACCAATCAACACGACGTAGTTTTTGGGCCACTGTCAAAATATGAGGTATCCACCGGGCACAAAGCTTCCTGGCCCCTAAATGTTCATGAATGATTTTGTGTACTTGACTCATACTTGAAATTTTCTCGCGTTAAATTCATACTAACTTGTTAAAGATTATTTTCAATTTGCCGCCGAATCGGAAAAAAAAGAGAATCGAATTAAATGCATAGGACAATAATATTGGCAAAGAGTTCCAGTTTCAAAATTTAAACTTATTTTTTTAATCATCGTCTTATTAGTGGCCAGTTCTAAAAACTTTTAGCGTCGCCCTCGTATTATCATCAGTGTTTTATTAAATAACTTCGACTATCGACTACTTCATTAACATGGATAGTTGAATCGAGTAGCGACGACCTGAGACCTTACCATGAGTTTGAAATACTATCCTCGCTATCCAAAACTATTGTTCTGTCTCTTTCACATGCACCGCAACGAAAGGGACAAAGCGATAGTTTTCGATAGCGAGAACAGTTTTTCAAACTCTTGGTAAGGGTACTGTTCCATGCTTTCGGAGACAGTTCAAGTTTTATTGAAAACATTTATCATTCGTGTTTTATTGACCTACATTCTACCAGTAGCGTGAGGGATGAGAGAACCTACACGTTTTGGAAATTATTCTGAACGTGTACAGTCAACAGCAAAAGTTGATGCACCCTGTTCGCTCTTACGCTCCAAAGAATAAGAACTACAAACTGCGAAATATGTGCAGCAACTACTGCAGTGGACTGTACCCATGATCTGGATGGTCAATTTATTGCAATGAGGGTTTTCATCAATGAAACATGCAATAGATGGCGTTATAAATAAATAAATATCTCACATCACATACATTGTTCTTACTCCGAGATAGGTAGCTCAAGCACCTGTGTAACGGTGAGAACCAACAGCGGATATAGAAATATATACATTTAATACTTTTCTTTTCTAAATACATACCTATAATAAATTGAAAACACCCAGACCAATACAACCATACATATTCATGCACACAAATGTTTGTACTGTCCGGGGATCGTAGCCGCAACCCATGCACCAGAGGCAGCATTCACTACCACTGATCCAAACGGGTCGTTATGTAAGTGGGAGGTCCATCTTCAACAGAAATGGTTGTACGATCGTCAAATTGACATTTTGATATGTCACGTTCATAAATAACCAATCCCCTAGTAGTTGGACCTAACGCATAAATAACATTAAATTTTCATTTGTAAAAAACACTCATTACCATCCTGAATCATGGTTCTCTCTCTAATTTAAGAGCGACGCTCTTGTCGGTGGAGTAGTCTCCATTCCTCTCTCGACTCTGCCATCACCTTTACAACCCGTGCGGATAAAGAATGGGATCAGAAATGGCGGCGCATCTATTCACTTCTCGCTCGCACACTATTTGCATCTATACTCTCACTCGTGGGGTGCGAGTATAGACGCAAATAGTGTGCGAGCGAGAAGTGAATAGATTCGCCGCCATTTCTGATCCCATTCTTTATCCGCACAGGTTGTAATTCCTTGTACGACATGACATTTGCTCTTTCTTAAGTTGTTGGACGTAATTTCTTCTTGGCTTTCCTCTAGGTCTTCCTCTTCATCATGGTTACACGTTTCAAAAACTATCCGAAACGTGCAGGTTTCCTGACAATGTTTACCCTCACCACCGAACTAATCGTAGAAATTCGCACATAAGATTTGAAAAATCCAAGGCGTATGCAAGGCGCGTTCTTATCCACCGTGGCCGTGTGGTCCCCGGCAGAGTAGAATAGGCCACCCTCACTCTTACCGAGGTGTCGTAAAAGGCGACTAAGGTAAAGCTGCTGGCATGATCATCAGCACCCAGAGAAGGAAAACTCTGCATTTACATCAAAACCCTCGCCCTCGCCAACCCGTCTGCCAAGCGTGGTGAGTATGGCAATTACCCCTCATGTGATTGAGGGAGGCCCGTGCTCCAGCAGTGGGGACTTAAATGGGCTGATGATGTTCTTATCCACACCGAGCTAACATGGCTCACTTGGGAAGTCTCGTAATAACAATGAGCTTATACATAGACTCACCAGCAGGCGTGTTGACCTGTGACGCCACGAACAAGCTTTGCACATACGCGCCCAGCGCGTTCACAATGTCCTGGAATATGTTGGTCGCGTGCGGGCGCATGTCGTAGCATTCGCAGAATGCCTTCAAAAGATCTGAAACGTAAGTCAAATCCTAAAGTCGGAGTCTTTTATTTGTTTTTTTTTAAATGGCTGCTTTGCCTTCCGCAAAGACATAAACAACTCTGCCAATATCGAGCGATTAAAGAGACACGCAGTTTTAATATATAAGGTAATTAATTGACCGGTGTGGCGAGTTCAAATCTTTATACATTTTATTTTTATTGAGTTTTGCACCAACCATCTAAAACCAAGACAAAACATTGAAGGGAGATTCTCATAAAAGTCGGTTTTTTAATTAGCCGACGTAAACTGACAGATGCCAATTTTAAGACCCCAATTCATTTTGACATTTGGCATTTTTCAAATGTAAGGGTAACACATTGACATCTGTCAGTTTACTCGACCTTTTTAATAATCCGAATATAAATAATAATAATTCATTCTAATATTATAAATGGGAAAGTGTGTGTCTGTTTGTTCGTCCGTCTTTTACAGCAAAACGGAACGACGAATTAACGTGTTTTTTATGTGGAGATAGTTAAAAAGATGGACATCGACATAGGCAAATTTTTGTCTCTTTGTAACCCCCCTCTTCCCTGTAATCGGGGGTAGAAGTTTGTAGCATTAAAAAAAAGGATCTCTGTTACCCCGGATTTGAGGCGAGCGAAGCTGCAGACAAAAAAGCTAGTGCACTTAGCACGGTGTTCAGACCGACCAAGATCAGAAGGCTCTTCAGTGACATTGACATGGGGGCGCTGTATAATATTTTTAATGTAAAATGTCACAAGCACTGACACTTGTAAAGGAAACCGCATTAGTTCCGACTTTTGACACGTGCCAAATAACCGTGATCGGACTATATACCGATGGCAAAGTTTAGACACTTACGCGGTTGTATGGTCATTTTGTGTAGCACCTCCAACGCCAGCGCCCTCTGCCAGAGCGGTTTGTCCGGGTCTAAGAACTTTATTGTGAGGGAGAGGAAAATTTCGCACTCTGTCACCTGTGAAAAAATTATGTAAACAAATAAAAAAATCGGTAAAATACATTTTTAAAAAAAGTACAACGGCGAATCTATAAAGGGAGGAAGGAGGTGAAGTCTTAAGATGTTTTGAGGAGAATGGACAACACGACAAAAAAACATTTTTCTAAATGAAAAATACTATTTCCAGATTAGACTCATAGAAATTTAAGAAAAATAATTCCAGACTTTTTAGACAGATATTTATGGAGAAAAAAAATACAATGTAAAAATCCTCCTGTGACGTCATCACTCGGCAATACAAATTAATAACGCTTTTGCTCGCGTTAATTAAAAAAAAAATCTCTGATTATAAAATGACAAGATAAAATAATTACAGTGACAGTAAGTAACTTAAAGTCGCCTAAACTTTTTTGTTGGGCATATAGCACCGACATCACAATACGTTGAGCCTCAGGACTACGTCACTTCCGGCATATTAATTAATAATTTAAAAAATAAATATTTCAATACAAAGACACATTGAATGATAACTAAAAAATATGGGTCATCTTTTTTCTCTTTCTTTATTCGAAAAGCGTATAAAAATGCGAATATATTTTTTGTCGTATTGTCCATTATGCCATAATTTCTATTTACAAGGAACCATAATTTTTGTAATTGCTGAAAGTGGCTCATCATCAGCCTATCACAGTCCACTGCTGGACGTAGCTATTGAGTGAAAGTGGCTATTGAGGCAATAATAAGGATTATGGTTACTTTTAGGAATTCTAAAAAAATCCTTTTATTAATGGAGTTGTGGCATTAATAGTTATTTGACAAATTAAAAAAAATAGTACGCAATAAAACTTCTAAGAAAATCGCCATGAAAATGGCAATTTCTTAGGTAAAGACCTTAACATTCAGGAGTGTTCATGCCGCTGCGTGGCTTTCCAACGGTGTAGAGTATTTGTTTATTTATTTATTTTGTTTTATTCGGAAGACCAACATCTGTCTTAATACGGTAGCAATTACAATGAATGTCTTAAAGCTAATAACAAGTCTTAACTGATAGAAATAAAGTATGAAAAGTGTTAATGTCCTAACGCTTGGGGGTGAAGATATGAATAAAAAACGGACTGTATATTAAATAGGGGCTGTAATCTGTCGGTTAATTTACAAATAATAAATAGCGTTTAATTTAATAAGACGTGAAGGCTAGTGCCGGCGGTGGGGTCCCGGCTCAGTAGCTAAAGCAGTATCGGCACTCCGCCTTTTTTGACAGTATTTTTTTTTTGTTTTGTGTTTTTTTGGTCAATAGGCTAACGCTTGACCACAATCGCACCTGATGGAAAGCGACGATGAGGTCTAGGATGATACGCGTTTGCCTAAAAGATGCCTGTTCACTCTTGCCTTAAAGATGCCCAGATTATAGTGGTCAGGAAAAACATTACCTACTATATAAGGTTGCCCTCATATTTTTGTAAAATATGAGGAGGCATGAAGTTTAAAAAAAAAATTCCCCATAACAAAATCCTCCCAATCCCCACCACCCCAAAGTCATCTTGTTGATCTACTGGTTTAAGAACCGGGCAGTGATCGTCGGGTCCTAGATGCAACAAGGATCATGTAGTAAGTGTTAGAAATTAGAACTAATGATATTTCTTAAGAAATAAGCAGAATACAATGCATACAAAATTCGTACACAATTTCGAAATCATTTTGATTTCTAAAGTTGCAAAAAGCTACGCAAATATACACAAAATTACACATTCTATTCATAACGTTTTGTTTCGTTAAGCTATTGGTACGAGTAATGCACCCGATCGCTGTGCCTAAGTCACAGTGAGGTCCCCCCCCCCCATATCAAAATCCCCCCTCACCGACCCTCCAAAATGTAATGGTGATCGTAACTCGTAAATTATAGCAGACTCGTCCATTTCGATTAAAATAGGAAGAACGCCTGTTAGATACACCCCTTACCTACCCCCACCCCCATATCACTTTAAAAATCCGAAACCTTATTTCGATAACATACATAATGTACCTACTTATTTTCTCTACCAAAATAAAGTAAGCGGCACTCGAATAAAACCGACAACCCTGAATTTAGTTCCTGCGATTGTACTCCGATGGGACCTTAGAAATCGTGTAATGTGTGCGTCTGTGTGCGTGCGTCATTCGAGCGTTTGTTCGTAGTGTCCATACTGCTTTAGCGTATATATCTACTGTGGTCCCGGGCGGAGTGTCCGATGCTGCGTCGCGCGGGTCATCGCACTGCGTCCCGCACCGTTCCTCCCGCGCGCACGACGATGTTTCTTCAACAAAGAGTGTAAGACCTTGTTTGGTTGCGAGTCACTCACCAGCACGGCGTGGTACTTGTGCACGATGACGGACACGAGGCGCAGCAGGCGCATGGTGACGGGGAAGTGCGGCCGCTCCGCCGCCGCCGGCGCCGCCTGCGCGCCCGCCGCCGGCGCGCCCGGGATGTGCAGCGACGTGAACGCCGCCCTAACCATATAAATCAATAAATAAATCCATCGTTTATGGGTCGTTCTTCTTTTTTATCGACAATGAGCCAAACTTACAAATAAACATTTAACTTTTATATAACAGACTACAAATGATAAATAGTATGTCCTAAATATTCGTTAATGTACTTTTTTACAGACAGATGTAAAATTTTATTGATAAAGAATACTTTTTAATTGAAATGAACACCTCCGTCACGTCCCCCGAAATTAGTACCATTTACACCTCTGTCACGCTTTATATATTTTTTTTACATAGTTCAATCATGCTAATGCACCTACGAGGTGATAAAGTTATGTCATTATTTCATGGTGAATTAGGAATATCTTGATGGTGTAACGTATATTTTTTATATAATTAATTACTTAATAATTTACTGAGGACGGGCTCATTGTCGATAAAAAAGAAGAACGACCCTTATTTGTCTCACTGTACAAGGTCATACTGACAGTGATAGGATACTATTTTATGTGACACTCAGACCTTAACTTTGTGAGAGACTAGTGCCTGAAATAGGTTTAAAAAACCTGTAGTACAGGTCACCAGGGCCCTCCTAAATCTATATCTATATATCTTCTATATATATATATATATAAGGAAAACTTGAGTGACTAGGAATGCACCCACAGCCCAAACTACTGACCCTAAAAACTTAAAATTTGGGAAGGGGGTTCCTTTAACAGTGAAAGTGAGCACTATGAAGGGATTATTGTAAATTCAACGCAAGTAAAAAGGGGGTTAAAAGATTGTATGAAAGTCCACCATCTTAAATGTTAGAAATGTGAAAATTTGTGTACAGACTAATAATTTGAAAAAAGGGAGGTAAAATAGGGGATGAAATGCCAGTATGGGGGTTTAGCCATTTTAAAGTAGGAATCTTGAAAATCGTTAAACGTTCTCCTTATTTTAAACGATGAACAAGCTGCTTTAACATTTTTAAAAACTCAACCCTTAAGGGGGCGAAATCGGAGTTTGAAGTTTGTATAGAAGTCCATCTTGTGAAAAATTTTATATATATGTATAATTGTAATAAACATTAATTCATTTAAACGTTTTTGAAAAAGCACCCTTTGAGGGGGTAAATTAGGGGATGAAATGCAGTACGGGGAATAAGACTGTTTAAATGTTAGAATCTTAAAATTGATGTTTGTACATCGGTTTTGTATAAAAAAGTGACTTTTGAATTTTCAAACCCTAAGGAGTAGTTGCGCGAGTTTGAAGTTTGAATAAAGACTAAAACTGCGTGAGTAAAGCCGCGTGCGCAGTCTAGTAAATAAATAATTCGTTTATTTCTCTCACAGTACAATGTCATTCTGACAGTGATACCAGATAGGATACTATTTTATGTGACACTCAGACCTTAATTTTGTGAGAGACTGCTGCCTGAAGTAAGCTTAGAAAATCTGTAGCACAGGTCACCAAGGCCCTCCTTAATAGTTTATAAAAACAAACTTTGGAGATCGACTTTCAACATAATGTCAATCACATTTGGCTCCTAACAATAGATTATTATTTATGGATATTATTTAATAAAGAAAAACAGATTGTAGTAGCGGGTGTCACAAATGTATGTACATATCACCCATGCATCTAACAAACAATGTACATACTTAAACATGACCTAATAGACGTAATGACAGAAAAAAAAACAGTTTTCAAAAGACTATTTTTAATTGGGACTATTATTTACATACATAGGTCAAGTCGGTATCATATAAAGATGAGGTAAAAATATAAAGATAAAGATTTCTTTATAGGCCACAGAACACTAATTTAAATACGAGTGACATAAATACACAAATAGGACAAATTCTGTAGGCAACAAGGCCCAACCTCAGCATTTGCTGCAGTGGCCGAAGCCGCTGCAGCGCTGGTTTCAGGCGGAACCTTGGGCGACGTACGTGCACACATACATACAACAGGAAGAAAAAGCAAACAAAGAAAAAAAAACAATATTATTAACATAAAGATAATAATAGTCTACAAGTAACACAAAACGAAAGAACACATTGTAATATGTCGATAGATGTAAGGAAAGACAAATCTTCGCCAGCGTTTTCATGTATTTTATTTCTTCGGGCTTTCCCTCAGTTGAAACACACTCAATCTATCTTCATTGCGAATTTAAACGAATGATAATCTATCATGCCTTTTAGTTTCTCGATGGGAAACTGACTCCCGTTGGTAGCCTTCTTTTTTTAAATGTAAAAAAAATATCCAAAAGTTAGTGATGCGCCGAATAGTGGTTTCACCGAATAACCGAATACCGAATAACATTCGGTTTAACTTTTACGGAACCAAATATTCAGCCGTATTATTCGCTAACAGGTTGCAACAATGTACGCTACATCACAACACTTTTGAAAAACATCGCACAGTTAGATTATGATAATGTGGTTATCATAACAAAAATATAGACAGAATTTAATTTCAATCAATGTTATTACAAAAAGTGGGTTAAAAGTAGAGAAATGTTGATTTAAGGTTTCAAATCAATGTTGAATATACTTACTAACGAATATACAGCTGAAGAAATAAATATGGTGACCAAGGGATTCAAAATAAAATTTGATTTGAAATCAGTAGGTAAAAATTAGGGTAGCTGGAGCAAAAGAGCTCCAGCTACCTAATTTTTACCTTTCAGTAT
>CM032488.1:39704-68846 GCA_019059595.1 Marasmia exigua
ACAGACACGGACAGACGGACAGAGCCCCCCCCCCCCCCCTCCTCCCCCCGACGAAGACGGACAACAACGGACAAACGGACAGGACGGACAGACATGAAGAATCTATAACGGTTCCGTTTATGCCATTGCCAAAGACCTAAGCAAGCCCTAAAAAGTGACTAACCGATTTCTGTCGTGGTGTCGAGGCACAATCGAGGCTTGTACATTGACTACTTTTTATACTGCTTTACCCCCATGGGGGTGAATTTACAAAAACCTTATCTTTCTTAATCTCCCCTACGCTCTAAAAGTAACTCTTGTGCAAGGCGCGGCGAGGGGTTTCATCCATACGTTGTTGGCTTACCCCTTATCCGTACGAAGCGATTTGCTTCCACGTTCATAATGCGGACAGCTAAGGAATGGAACCCCTACCAGGTCTGTTTTCCTGGACCATTACAATCTAGACATCTCTAAATTCCTATGAATTATGTGTATGAAGTTGAATTGCTTTTTGATTGTTGTATATTGTACACCAAAATGGGTACGACATGTTTGAACTTCTGTGTAATTTAACTCAACATTTGTTTTAATGTACATGTTAGCAAATAAATGATTATGATTATGATTATGATCTCTGTTCTGTCTTACCTTAAAGACCTGACTGTTCACTCTTACCTTAAAGGTATGAGTGAACAGGCATTTTCATCCATTCCATCAGGTTTGATTGTGGCCAAGCGGCAGTCTGCAGCTCATAAAAAAAATCGAGCTTCTAACCCTCAGTCTTTTTAGTTCTAACATGCAATGTTAAAACGGGCTGGCACAGACAGATTAAGCCCTGCGTTGATAGATCAATCAGTCCGTCAGCTTTCGCTTTAGATTTTCTCATTACTTTTCAGATTAGGTCCCGGCTCGGTGCTGTGCGAGCGCCCGGACGCCGAAGCCCCTGAGTCGTACGCGGCCACCAGCGAGGCTCAGGAGGAGCAGCCCGATCATCACCAGTATGAAGATGATGAGGAGTACTCGCCTAAATCTAGTAAATACTTTCTAATATAGTCATCCTCATGCATGATCATAGACCTTGTGAAAACGTATCTTCCAAAAGATTGGAACTACATCTGGATCAGTGCAAAGATGCGGAACAGTAAAACGCTTCATTTTGATCTATTGGAACATCAACTCTTAGATAGAACCGTGATTAATTGATTTTTTTAAATGGATCCCATCCTGCTGTGCCATGTAATATACCTATCTCTTTTCCCCGCGTAATACATGGAAACACGGTTACCTATTCTCCCCAGACAGCCCACACCACAGCTTACTCTTTCGCTCTGAATTCGGATCATTCCGCTCATTCGGATGATTCGGCTAACTCGGATTAATCAGTTTGTTCGGATCATTCCGCTCATTCGGCTCACTCAGATCATTCATCTCATTCGGATCATTCGACCCATTCGAACTCGAAATCTATTTGAGTCGACATTCGGAGCGAACATTAGAGATTCGAAACAGTGCATCATTTGGCTGAGTCGGATCACTGAGTCGTTTCAGAAAAGAGTTACACACGTATAATCATCATTTCATAAGATTTTAAACTTTCGCGTTGCATTATACAAACAATTAATGTACACTTGCCATGAGCAATTGCAATGGGCAATTTGTCGTTTCATGTTCCTTCTAACCCGGATACTGTGAGTGTCGGAGTGACTAAAATTGTATTTACTGGCAGGGTAAATAACAAAATGAACGGGTACCAAATGATTCCCAAGGCACAGTCCGCTTGTGGCCACGACCGTTGTAGATTAAGTAACGTCTAGCTGTTTAATAACAGCATCTAATATGCTACTACGAGTTTGTACTTACATACAGGGTGTATCTGTGAACATTTACATCCCTTTAACAAAGTGACGCATAATGTAAGCGCCTCGTACCAGAAGGCGAATATCTGGTAAGGCGACGGGTAGCCTAACTAGCGACACTATTCTTTTTTAATTATTGGCTACTAAACCAGATCTATTTTAAACAATTTCGGGATTACAACCTCTCGGCAAACACTTATACTATTTATTAAATAACCTTGCACACATGTTGGGTCCGTTTTTGTACGCGAAAAATTGATTACCGCCAAAAGCGGCCACTTTTAGCGTGAATCAATTTGTGTTTGAATCAAATGTTGGGTTCGTATTTGTGCATGGTTATTTAATAAATAGTATAAGTGTTTACGTAAGAGAGGTTGTAACCCTGAAATTGTTTCCTGAAATAGATCCGGTTTAGTAGCTAACAATTAAAAACGAATGGAGTCGCTAGTGTGCCCTACCCGTCACCTTAATATTTTTTGATTGCGAAATATGCGTAGCTATTTTTTTACAATTTAATTAAAGTAGGAGAAACTTATTGCTTTATTTATTTCAGATACTAAAGGGGATATACCTAAACGCAAACAACGACGATACAGGTAAATTATTAAATTTAGTAGTTTATCAGTAAACGATAGTTTATCCGAGTAATATTACCTTAACCTATGGTTCACCCATTTATTCTTAGCCACATAGAACAGGCAACGTAATAATGATTATCTTTGGGCCGGTTTCTGAATTGAGAATTTGAAGCTAAGCACGATTTGAGCACAAAGTTTGACAGTTGAAGTATTTATTTTCTTTATTAGGGAAAAAATACAGCTGTTAAATAGTACTCTTTTCTAAAATTACTTAAATAATACATCAGAAATTTTTCAGTCAAATATCGTTAACAAGGAGGAAATATTTCCGTACAATATACTGTTACAATTCATATGCAACACCTAAAGTACAGACAGACACACGTCGGGTTACTGCAATTGACCTTTTCTCATCATATGTTTAACATTAGACTCACCCTATGTCGATTGAAGAAATTGTATAAATTTGGATACTTTGGCATATACAACGTGTAAAAAAATGAGCAATAATATATAAGGGTGTGAACATATACCGTGTAAACACTTCACTACCAAAATATGAGCATCATCTGAACAAACATTCAAACATTCTGGACAAACATTCGTGCGATGAACACTTGTGTTTGTTCGGTGTCTGGGTGTAATATATGTATTTAAGTATATATTTGTGTTCCTCTGTTGTCTGATATCTGTAACACAAGTGCTTAAGCTACTTAGTACGGAATCAGGTCAACGTATGAGATGTTGTGAGAATTATTATTATTATGTTTGAAATATATAAATATATTCTCCCATTTTGGGGTACGCTAACAAAATTGCGGGCTTTTGGCCAAGCAAAGTTGTAGAGGAAAAGTATTATGTTGTTATGATGTCAGAATCCGATTCAAGCTGTAAAAATGTATTATTATTATTAAAAAAAAGTCTGCTGTTCGATACATTATTGAACGCGTATATTTTTATCTATAATTTATCTATGATTGTTATGTAATTATAGTAGTAAGTCATTCTCACAAGACTAACTAGACTATGTAGCGTAAGCACTTGTGTTACAGATATCAGAAAACAGAGGAACACAAATATATACTTAAATACATAAATAAATTAATACATAATAAATAGCAATCCCTTTAAGTCTTTACAGGTCCAGTCATCGGTAGTAGTCGATGGTCCGTCGAAGATCCTAATTTATATGAATGTATATCTAGTCCTTTATATTATTTTATCCAAGCAAAGCATATTTATTTATTAGTATTTAATATTGTGTTTATCTATGTATTAGCATTATAAATATTTTAATATATATATATATATATATATATATATATATATATATATATATATATACCTAAACGCAAACAACGACGATACAGGTAAATTATTAAATTTAGTAGTTTATCAGTAAACGATAGTTTATCCGGAGTAATATTACCTTAACCTATGGTTCACCCATTTATTCTTAGCCACATAGAACAGGCAACGTAATAATGATTATCTTTGGGCCGGTTTCTGAATTGAGAATTTGAAGCTAAGCACGATTGAGCACAAGTTTGACAGTTGAAGTATTTATTTTCTTTATTAGGGAAAAAAATACAGCTGTTAAATAGTACTCTTTTCTAAAATTACTTAAATAATACATCAGAAATTTTTCAGTCAAATATCGTTAACAAGGAGGAAATATTTCCGTACAATATACTGTTACAATTCATATGCAACACCTAAAGTACAGACAGACACACGTCGGGTTACTGCAATTGACCTTTTCTCATCATATGTTTAACATTAGACTCACCCTATGTCGATTGAAGAAATTGTATAAATTTGGATACTTTGGCATATATATATATATATATATATATATATATATCGTTGTTTGCGTTTAGGTATATATATATATATATATATATATATATATATATATATATATATATATATATATATATACATATATATACAGTTCACTCTTATTTCCCTTTTCAATATTGCACCACCCACCCCTCCTCTACTATCAAATGTCCTTTGCCTGAAGGTTGTCTGGTAGAAATCGCTTCCAGCGATAAGACCGCCGAAATTGTACAATTAAGTTTTTGTAATGCCTAGATTTATAAAGTTGTGTTTTTTGTGCAATAAAGTATATCTATCTATCTATCTATATTACACCTAGACACTGAACAAACATACGTGTTCATCGCACGAAATTTTGTCCAGGGTGGGGATCGAAACTACGACCTTGGCGTAAGAGATATACATGGCTTATGTTCACACCCTTAACTATTATTGTTAATTTTTTTTACACGTTGTATACTACCAAATATTTACAACAAGGATTCTGTTGAGGGTAGTAAAACGATATCGGCTGATTATGAATGAATGAATATAACGTTTATTTCGACACACGTACATACACAGACAATAACAACACAATTTAAATATAACAATATAATAGAGAAGTAGCATAAATCACATAGAATCGTGTGCCGAAAGAGGCGCCCGCTCAGCATAATGCCGTGTCGTACCAATAGGTTTGCTACGCCACGACGCTGGTTTTCAGCGCGTAACCCGTGTGTTGTGAGTCTGTCTCGAACCTTGAGCGAACAAAGGAAAAAAAAGATTAAGAGGGAAAATAATTATTACGCAATGCCCAGGACAGACACGCATCACTGGGGTAGCTTAAACAATAAATACAAAACAATATGGTGAAGCAAAACTGTAAAGAGAAAGAAAGAAAAAAGAGAGGAAGAAAAACCGCTGATATATATATATATATACATATATAAAAAAACAATAAAAAAAAAGACAAATGATAACAATGCGCAACTAAAATGAAGATAAATAATAACAAACTAGACAGACAAAACGAATAATTATTATTTCTATTTTCCTCTCCCTTCCATTTCTAATTTTCGCGCGCAATCAGTTGCGAGCGAGAAGTCCAACAAACAATCACAGACTAAGGAAAAGATACTGAAACAATCAACAGAATCCGGCAATCAAGTTCCATAACCAATTACTTATTAAATTACTTAAATTTTCAGTGTACAATATTTTTTGTGCAGTAAAGTGCCGATAAGAATAATTGAATTTTATCGTTTTTAACACTGCTATTGTGTATCGAGTGAGTTATCATGTGTAAAACTTGCTTGTCCCTAATAGACTTGAATCTCAGATTTAAACAATGGTCTATCCAGAATCCATAGGACATTCGGTCTAAAAAAAATGTACGTACATATCACCTAAATATAACGCTTATGTCAGAGTAAATAATGCAAATAATTTTTTTTCGACAGTCTACGGGTGGGACTCGAACCCACGATCTTTTTGTAAGTACATATAAATATCGATGTAACTATCGTCGGCTTACGGCGAAGCAAAAAGCACTTACAAAATTCATCGACATACTAAGGTCCCCGGTTGCTTAGTCGGTAAAGCAGTTGCCCGGTTAGCAAAAGATCGTACGTTCGAGTCCCACCGGAAGACTGTCGAATTTTTTTAAATGCATTATTTACTAAGATAAGTCACATTTAAATACTAATTAATTACAGAACCACCTTCTCCAATGTGCAACTGGAGCAGCTGGAAGCAGCATTCCATAAGACCCACTACCCTGACGTGTTCTTTAGAGAGGAACTGGCAATGAGGATAGATCTCACGGAAGCAAGAGTTCAGGTATTAGTGTTGCCGATTAATCGACAATCGATTAATCGATTATTTTCACCCTTAATAATATAATAATCAATTATACTATCGATACTACCGATTTTCATTTTTGGTCGATATAATCGATTACATGGTCAGAACAATGATTATAAACTTAACAATTGAGAATCTGAAACAATCTTTTCCTTGCCATATGTTTTTCTTACCGCCGAGCAAACGATAGAAATACGCACATAGATTTGAAATAACTAACGATGCATGCTTGGATTCGAACGGACGTTAAGAAGGCACACGTTCTTGTCAATTGAACTACCATCACTCTATACTTAATTATATTGCTAACTGCCACACTTAGAGTCGTTGATTAACTTCATAATAATAAATAATAATAACAATAAATAATAATAAATATATATTTCACAACGTCACATACATTGATCTGACTCCGAGATAGGTAGCTCAAGCACCTGTGTTACGGATATCAGAATCAACAGTGGGATTACAAATGTATACACATAATACTTTTCTTTTAAATTATGTTTTTACTAATACATACCAAATACGGGACCATTGATCCGTCGGTTAACAACGCCCATATATACATATAATTTTTTTTTGTAAATACATACTTATGATACATAGGAAACACCCAGACCAACATAAACAGACATATTCATGCACACAAATGTTTGTACTGTGCGGGGATCGAACCCGCAACCCTTGGACCAAAGGCAGTGTTAACTACCACTGTTCCAAACGGGTCGTCAAACTTAGTTGGCTACTTAAGAAATAATATTGGCACTTATTTTGATACGCATAAAGACTAATGATACTAAAGTTAATGAACATTAGCTTAAATGACGTCTCTGAGTGCGGCTGTAAGTCAACAACCTACCTACATATATTTACGAAGTGATTTTTCAGAAACCTACATTATATTTATGAAGCGGTTATTCAGAAAATGTAAGTCCCCAGATCCCTGCATAGTATATATATATCTTAGACAATTGTCTAAACTAAATATTTTAGTTTCATGTGTCAACTTGAACGGCCCGTTTGGATCAGTGGTTGAGAACTCTGGTGCAAAGGTTGCGGGTTTGATCCCCGCACAGTACAAACATTTGTGTTCATGAACATGTCTGTTTGTATATATTTGTGATTCCGCTATTGGTTCTGATATCAGTAACACAAATTCAAAAATTCTAAATTCAAAAGTAAAGCTCTTACAAATCGTCATACATGAAAAAAAATATAAATTATAGCTATGTATATTATACATGTAATTAAACATAATATGTCGATACAAAAAATATACTTAGAAATTAATAAATATAATGTGATTCTACCACCGGAATCGGAAAGTTGATTCTGACGAGAAGATCCGGCAAGAAACTCGCCATTTACTCTTTTTTATCACCAAAATTTTTTTAAGTACAGTATCATGGGTGTAGGCGAACATTTTATCATTTCCACAAATTCTTGTCATTTAAGTAATCAACTGTTCACCACTCTGTTGGAGGACGTGTTTAAACTTCTGGACTGGGATGGACTTGGCATCAATATAAATGGCGAGTACATGACGCACCTTCGATTCGCTGATGATATCGTAGTCATGGCTGAGACCTTGGAAGACTTAGGCAAAATGCTCGACGACCTCAATAGAGTCTCCCAACAAGTGGGTCTGAAAATGAACATGGACAAGACGAAAATTATGTCGAACTCCCATGTCGTACCCACTCTAGTAAAGGTTGGAAGCTCTACACTGGAAGTTGTAGATGAGTACATCTACCTCGGACAAAAAGTCCAGCTTGGTAAGGCCAACTTCCAGAAAGAGGTCGATCGACGAATCCAACTCGGCTGGGCAGCGTTCGGGAAGCTACGCAGCATATTTTCGGCAGATCTACCGCAGTGTCTCAAGACGAAAGTCTTTAATGCGTGTGTGTTGCCAGTGATGACATACGGAACCGAAACGTGGCCGCTTACAATGTGCCGATTAAGGAGGCTCAAAGTCACCCAGAGAGCAATGGAGAGGGCTATGCTCGGGGTCTCCCTGCGTGATCGTATCAGAAATGATGAGATCCGCAGGAGAACTAAGGTCACAGACGTAGCCCAAAGGATTGCATGCCTTAAGTGGCAATGGGCAGGGCACATAGCGAGGAGAACAGACGGCCGTTGGGGCGGAAAGGTCCTCGAGTGGAGGCCACGTACAGGAACTCGCAGCCGTGGCAGGCCTCCTACAAGATGGACCGACGATCTGGTGAAGATCGCGGGAATCCATTGGATGCGGGAGGCACAGGACCGATCTGTGTGGAGAACATTGGGGGAGGCCTATGTCCAGCAGTGGACGTCCATTGGCTGAAATGATGATGATGATAAGTAATCAACAGGTGCTTGAGCTACCTATCTCGGAGTTAGATCAATTTATGTGATGTTGTGAAATATTTATTTATTTAATATTATTATTAATTTATTATAACTAACAATGCTATCTCATAAAAATAGCGAAGTGCAGGAGTCGTGTTTTTGTTTTCGTATAATCAGACATTTGGACAATGTCATCTGAAGGTAAGTGTTGAAGTGGTAGTTGCTTCGAAGCGACAGCCGGATGCAACCGGGACAATATGCGAAGATGATGATGACTTTGGTTAAGAAAACATGCCGTCTAACCTATCTTTTCAAAAAATAAGTTAATCTTTTTATCTTTTCAGGTGTGGTTCCAGAACCGTAGAGCGAAATGGCGTAAGCAGCAGAAGGCTGGCTGCGAGTCTTATCCCAGGGGTGGAAGGTCACCGGAGGAACGGTCGCCGTCTGCTTTGGCTCTGGAGATGAGGGACTTCATTACTATACCTGGTGAGTTTTCCCATCAAAAATTATGCAGCAGCCGTGGTCACAAGTGGACTTAGTCCGCGGAGTGATCCATTAATCCCCGTCTTCATTAATTATAATAATAAAGCTTGTAGGTAATCCGAAAAGACGAAACACTTGCGCGATGTAATCGTCAGCCAACGCCATCTATTGATTTGGTTTAGAACTATGTCCCGAAACGAAGTAAGTGCGGGCCACTAGTACTAAATAAAGTAGAGTTTTTCTTATGGGAGAGCCACGTTTCCGCATGAGTGATACCCAGCCTGTGTTTCACCGTCAAAGTTAGTCAAAACTTCTTCTCTTATTTGTAATCAAACTTTTATAGCAGATGTCCAAGGCAGCGATGATCATTCATAGCGATGATTAGGTTAACTTTTTTGCTGGTTTGCTTTCTATTTACATTAATACAATTAACAAAGCTACAACCGTATCTCTAGGATTGCACAAAGACGAAACCGCATACATATTTTATAAATAAATAAAATAAATATTTCACACCATCACATACATTGATGTGACTCCTAGATAAGTAGCTCAAGCACCTGGTTACGGATATCAGAACCAACAGCGGAATTACAAATGTATACACATAATACTTTTCTTTTAAATTATGTTTTTACTAATACTTACCAAATACGGGACCATTGGTCTGTCGGTTAACAACGCCCTACGCAGTGCAAAAGATCGCGAAGAATGGAGGAAGATAACAACTACAGCGACAGAAAAAAACTCCATATAGACACGATACTCAGCCATGATGACGACCCGTTTGGAACAGAGGTAGTGAACGCTGCCTCTGGTGCAACGGTTGCGGGTTCGATCCCCGCACAGTACAAACATTTGTGTGCATGAACATGTCTGTTTGTATTGGTCTGGGTGTTTTCTATGTATTATAAGTATGTATTTACAAGAGAAAAGTATTATATGTATATATTTGTAATCCCACTGTTGATTCTGATATCCATAACACAGGTGCTTGAGCTACCTATCTCGGAGTCAGATCAATGTATGTGATGTTGTGAAATATTTATTAATATGTATTTATGAGGAAAACGACTGAGAGAAGAATACATAATTAATCTCTTCTATAATACTTTATTTTACGAGAATATCACAGCCATTCATCACTTTAGAAAGTGCATTAACATTGTTAAATATTGAATTTTTATTACAACAATAATATGCCTAGTAGTAATTTAAAATAGGATGAAAATATTTCTTATTCGGCCTAATAATCGAGTAAATAAATATTTTTCGATATTTGCTGCTAATCTAAGTTATTATGCGATTATGTAAAATGTAACTAATGTATCGCTAATTCCGGTGCCTACTAAGTTTACATAAGTAATATATAGGGTATATCTCTGTATAAGTAGTAGCAGTGAGCTAGAAGAACATACTTATAATATGCATAAATAAATATTTCACAACATCACATACATTGATCTGATCCGAGATAGGTAGCTCAAGCACCTGTGTTACGGATATCAGAATCAACAGCGGAATTACAAGTATATACATTGAATACCTTTCTTTTGTAAAATCCTACTTATAATATATAGAAAACACCCAGACCAACACAAACATACATGTTCATGGACACAAATATTTGTACTGAACGGGGATCGAACCCGCAACCCTTGCACCTTGATTTTATAAAAATATTATTAATTAATCTTTGCTTTAATTAAAATTCTGTCTTTGCTGTTTCAATCCAGTGTCGTCAACGCAAATGGTCAACCTAGCAGATGCATCGAACCACACGTACACCTCGAAGAAGCAGCCTGCACCAGCCATCCACATATCTGCCCTGCCCACCAGGCAAAACCCACAGATGGAGCTCCCTTCCTTCTCCATACCACTCCAATACAATCTAGGAAGCTTCAAGAAAATCGGAGAAGACGTACAGTTGGACTTGGAAACCACGGAACCAGTTCAACAAACGCAGTGGGACGCTAGAATGATTCCTAACTTTAACCTCATGAACTTAAAGCCTCTTTTGGAGAATCGGGAGAATATAGACATGACTGAATTGAAGTATGACGTCAAAAATGAAGGCAGAGTCAGTTTTAATGATATATCTGGTGCTACAGTCCAAGCTAATGCAATAGAAGCTGAAGACATCTTAGGTAAGGAAGTCAATGAAGGTCAAACTATTTCACCGGATTTTGGTATTGAAAGGTATCAGAACTATCATAGTGAAAATGATAAAAGCTTTCGAGATGCAGGTTTTGATGAAGGAATGATGGAAGATGGTAGAAACGAGTTTGTGTGTGACAGTGATTTTCTTTGTAAAAATAATTTTGAGAAGGTCGACGAGAAGAGGAGTGATTTTGAAGATTGTCACTTGTTAGATGCCGATTCTAATGTTGGTATTAGTAATTTTGACACTAGTCTATAAAATTGGTGTGAAAGGTAAAAAAGATATATGAATTTTACTGACACCCATAGAATTATAACAAGACTAGAGACCTAGTCTGTGCCCGCAATTTGAAGCAACTCAAACGGAGCTGCACGGCTCCAAACGCCCGGACCGCTCCGCAGTCGTCAATGCCAATGCTTGTCGAACGCATCTCGCGAAAATTAATTTACTATGACGATTTTTGCTGTTAAAGTTTGTCATAATGATTCGGAACAGCATAAGAAGTGTAATAACATCACTTTTCACAGGAAAGCATCCAATACTTCATAGTATTTTGTGTTTTATAAGCTAAAAATACAAACGATTTATTAAAACACTCAGTGTTGCCTGATAATGAAAAAAAATATTTTCCCCATTTCAACTTTATTGTACGATTTGATTGTTCCGACTGATTAATTTAATTGGTTGCTACTGATGTTTACAGCGTGAAGCAGTGTCTCCACAGTATATTGAATCATCAAACATTGCTTTTGTCTTGTTTAATTTAGAATTATTCAATAAAAACCAAAGGTGTTTCGCAATGGTATCAAGGTTATTTGCACACGCCATTCATGTCACAATCATCTCTAGTATGATTTCAAAAATGACCATGCAAAACATAATTCATTTTAGAGATACATAATTGTGGCATGAATAAAATGGCGAACTCAAAATAAGCTTGAGAAATCATAAATCCTTTTTTAATTTTAAATATCTTAAACATTTTTTTACTGCCTTAATTTCAATATAATTACTTGCCAACTAATTTTATAATCACAGTTAGGTAGATACTTGTAAGCTTTGTTCTACGTACTATTAAAACCAGTACAGTTACTACAATAACCATTTCCCATGTTTTAGGGATATAGGTTGTGACTGGTAACATTAATTAGGATTTTTATGTTGATACTACGTACGTAGTACCAACTTGAAAAACCAAATTTGTGCTTCAAATTTGAGGTGACAGCAGTATGGAAATTATCCTTCTAGTCTTGTTATAATTCTATGCTGACACCATTATTTTTGTGCATTGTTACAGTACTATATGGTACTATACCATCCGAGTATAAGAGTAGAAATCTTATAGCTATCTATTATGACAAGGTACTAAAGTGTGTAATAGTGAATGTATTGTAAACTTCTTTTCTGAGAACACTAAGGTGAATCACATAGGCTGTCTTTCTATACAAACCTGACGTTATAATTACCATAGATTTATCCACGGATAAAGATTCATCGAATCGAGCCTAACAAAGTTTTTTTTATTATACGGTGAGAAGAAAGACCACCTTCTTCAGTGGTGGTTGTGAATTCCTGGTGTCTTCATATTCAGCTTTACTCTTGCTTTCGTTTCAGTATTTTACAATTCGACTGGTTTGATACAATTGTAATATAATTATAATATCAAGTTATTTATAAAAAATATGTTCTAGTCCTAGAGTTACATGATTAAATAAATTGTTATAATAAGCAGTATTTGAAAAATGTATATTTACTCTTTTATTAATCATGTGATTAGTGACCCTACCATGAGTTTGAAATACTATCCTCGCTATCCAAAACTATTGCTCTGTTTCTTTCACATGCACCACAATGCTTTCTTTGTCCCTTTGGACAAAGTGATAGTTTTCGACAGCGAGAACAGTTTTTCAAACTAATGGTAAGGGTAAGAGGTAGATGAGCAGACGGATCACCTAATAAGCGATAGCCCATGTCACAAGTGCGCTGGCAACTTCCCTTCCATTCGGATTGGGTCTCTTCTCTGGTATACAAGTCTATCACGCCTTGGTATCACTCCCGTCAAGCCGGCCCATTCATGCCAAGAAATGTATCTTCCACTAGAAATCTAGCTAACTTATCCTGTGGCGCTGTTGTCCGTATTATCCTATTCTAAACGCAAATACTCGTGGCAGTGAATGGTATCATCATCATCATCATCAGCAACCCACACTCGTCCACTGCTGACATAGGTCTCCCCTAATGCACGCCACTGCTCCGACTTTTCGGCCACTCTCATCCAGCCCACACCTAGCCAGCCTTCGAATGTCATCATCCCATCTTGTCGCAGGGCGTCCTACACTACGCTTACCGAGTCGCGGTCTCCACTAAAGGACTTTACGGCTCCAACGACTGTCAGTTCTGCGGCTAATATGACCAGCCCACTGCCACTTCAGATTGCTAGTTCGGTGGGCTATGTCGGTGACGCTGGTTCTCTGTCGGATTACATCATTCTTGATGCGGTCCTTCAGAGATACTCCGAACATAGCCCTTTTCATAGCTCTTATAGTGAATGGTGTACTGTCTACCATAAGTCTTTTAGCTCGAGTCAGTTTACTACTACAGTGGATAGGAACGCGCCTTCCATTTGCGGACGCGGTTTGAATCGGAGTATGCACCTAATCTATGTGCATATTTCTACCACTAGTTCGGTGGTGAGGGAAAACATTGCGAGAAAACTGCACTTATCGGATATCTGGTTCCTCTGTATAAGGGTTGCGCCAGTCATATCAAATCATATCCTCTAACCGATTACGTCTACGGCGGCCAAAATCAACGATCAGCCACGTACGCAGGATATATTAAAGTGCTCAAGTGCGTGCGCAAACACAAGTGACAAGTGCACTCTCTATTCCCTTACCCTCAAATTCCGATGGTACACGACTGGAGAGGGAGCGCAGGACCAACAGTTTAACGTGCTTTCTGAGGCACGGTGGTACAAGATCCCCAAGTTCTAGATTCCAGGCTGCCACTAAGAATTTCACACTGAAAACTGAGGTACACTTTTTTGGCCTGACACGAGGATCGAACCCGGGACCTCTTGTGCTGCCGTCGCTTTATAGTGCGATCCACTACGCTAGAAGGTGCTGTCCAAAATTGTATGGAGGCTAGAACCTGGTACGGGTTTTTGAATATATGGTCAATATACAACACTTCATCAGTCAGTATCCAATTTCTTTATAACCGCTTCGTTTTCTGGTGCAAAAATAAATATCACTGAAAAATATACCAATACTTACAAAAAAGCAAAAAACATCGTCATGGAAGCATTATTGCTCCGAATTTTTTTACTGTGAACCGAATTGCATACAATTTTGGAATTAGGTTCATCTTACCCTTAACTTCAAAAGTGAAAATAATTTGAACTCCGCAACCACCCTGGGGGTGGTTGCCACCCCTTCTCGGGGGTGAATTTTTTTTTGCAAAATAACCTCGGATATCGATAGAAGGCCTAATTTTAAGCAAAAAATCATCTATAAAGTTTTTCAAAAAATCCAATACTTTTCAAGTTATTGGCAATTGAAAATTCGCAATTATTCCACGTTTTTCATCGGTTTTTTGCAAATATCTCCAAAAATATACGTTTTATCGAAAATTTTATAAAGAACAAAATTGTAGCAGGTAAAACAATGAACAATTTGGTTTTTTATAAAGTATTCTAAGTGCAATATTTAGCTAGATATTAAAGATCAAAGCCGTTTTTTATTTTGTCTGAAATTTAATCGATGTGGTCAATGCCATCTATCAGCGAGCAGATGCATTTTATGCATTCTAATACAAAAGGGTTTAGTAGTGCTTGAAATAAGCTTTAAAATGAGCACTATTAAAAGTCTTTTGCACGTAAAATAAGTGAGCTGTATTGCAAATAAGGGGAGCATCTAATGTTTTTTTCTTTTAAATCAATGGGTTTCATAAGTGCCATTTCCACCAAAATTAAAATTAATCGTATTCCGCCTAGAATTAACTTTATTATAAAGAGTTTGATAGATAGTATCAGTTTGGCTGCTTCAGGACACATATTTTTCAAAAAAGTCACGATTAAAAAAAAAACAACATTTCAAATTTTTAAAAACCCCACTTTTTTTTCATAATATCTCAAAAATGACGATAGATACGTATAAAAGTGTGCGGATTAAAAATTTAGGTATTTTTCTGACAAACAATTTGGTTTTTTTGTCAAACAAAAATTGACGGAGATATGATTGTTTAAAGAGCGCGTGGCAGCGTAATCACAGCCTCTCTTGAGGCCTTTAACCCTTCACCGTTTTAGAAAAAGGTTTTTTACTATATATTGCAATAAAGGATGTTGTAGCTCTCTTAATTACCTTTACAATAGTTTTTTATAAATTGTGATAGCATGAAAATTGAAGGAGTTATGGTCCAAAAACTGCCAAAATAGCCCTCCAATTCAGCCAGAAGATGTTTAATGTGACAGCGACTCCGACATTGAGTCATGAATAATAATATTATATTTTAATAATAATATAATTACAATTTTATATAATTTATAAATATTTTATTCAATAAATAACAATTTTTTACTCTAAATTAAATTATTTTTAAATATGTAATCATATATATTTACTGTTTTAATTTAGGGGTAGTTTTAAGGGTAGAAAAGCTTAAGAATATGATAATCATTTTCGAGAGTGTGGAATAATATTTAAATCCTTTTCATTTTATCAAAAAACATTTTTTAACAATTTTTTATCAAGGGGTAGTTTTCAAGGGTTGAAACGGGGTTAAAAATTTGATAATTATTATAGAGAATATAAAATATTACTTACTCTATACTTACATCTTTTTATGTCATACCTAAGTATTTTTTGTGATTTTTTCAATTTAGGGGTTGTTTGCAAGGGTTGTAAGATTTCAAGGGGTTGAAAATGATTTTAATATGAGGTAATTATGTTAGAAAATACTTTACAATTTCACCACTTACTATTAGACATGTTTTCTAGCGATAAAATGGCTCAATGTCAATTTTTCCATTAAGGGGTTGTTTACACCCCTTAAAAATAATAGGCGGAGTTCAGATCATTTTCACTTTTGAAGTTAAGGGTAAGATGAGCCTAATTCCAAAATTGTATGCAATTCGGTTCACAGTAAAAAAATTCGGAGGTAAGACCGTATTTTTCGCTTCAATGACTGCACTACATGGCGGGAATGACATTTCGATGATGACAGTCAATTGTCAGGTTTGACCGCCTTTGATTTAAAATGCGTCCTATTTACCACTGCGCCGGATTCGGCAGGGAGAGCCAAAACAAACCGTGTGGGCTGATGCAATTCAAAGGTTTTAAATTAGTGTCTAGTGGTTTTTAGTGTACAAATTTGGAGTTTATTTGTGTAGTGAAGTGCCGCAAAGTGATCCTAATAATAAGAATCGTTGGACTGATCGGTTTTAACACTGATATTGTGTGTCAAGGGAGTTGTCTCGTGACCACTTGCTTGCACCTAATAGAACCTTAGAACCCGCGATTGCTTTTATAGTGTTATCCGCTGAATCGATAAAACGTAAAAACACCGGCGTTTTATTGAGTGAGTGTGACTTTGACTGACATCGACTGTTGACTACCTACTTATCCTCAATAAGTTACTTAAGATTGGCGAATTATCTTCAGGTAGAGCCATATTAAAAAAAAAACCATTGCGCCACCGAGGCAGTCAAAAATAATATCGAAAGGTTAAAGGCCACCGGTCACTATAGTTCTATACAAGTGCAAATACAATAACACTATCTCGGTTTAGATCGTACTGCAGACTGCGGTATAAATACGCCATGCCCTGTAATCACGACCGTTTTAGAACGCCATATCTATTATAGTATCTTTAATGAGAACTTGAGGCCTTTCCTTGAACCTTTTTATGTAGATTGTATTGATTGATCTTTTTAAGAATAAGAATAAAATATGTTTATTGGCTTTTGAATATGTCCCAGTCATCTCGACGGCTAGGGCGTTCGTTAGATGCCGGCATCCAATCAAATGGCTGAAGAACAACTAGGCATGTTGTAGACTGCAATATTTAACCAGGTGGCTGAACGTTAGTCGCCACTATCATCCAATCAGATGCCTAGGCCCGATAATTGTTTGAACTAAAATCACTTTATTCAAACTTTCGTAAACACATGCAGACGACATACTATTATTTGACATTTCCATGTTTATAGAATATTTTGACAACAATGGACAACATTTCAAATTTTTAACATGTCCATGTTGTTTTTTTTATATGAAAGTAGACATAAAATGAACAGACCCATATTTTTTCTTTTTTCAAAATTTGTCCATTTTCATGCATAAAATAATTATTGAAATTCTTTTTATTCTAAATAGACGTAAGCGCCAAATGACGTCATCGGACGGCTGAATCAGCGATATTCCTTTGCTTATCATTGTTTTAATAAAAAAAAAGGTACTACTGTCAAAGGTAAATAATACTAGTGTCAACATTGTCAACGTCATTCATACATTCAACGTTGACAAGTTGTCTTTTTTTTTGACAGTTACATGTAATGAGTTTGGCATTACGTAAATTTAAAACTATAATGTGCTAAGCAAAGAAATATTTTACATTCTGCCGTCCGATGACGTCATCTTACGTTTTTTAGTTTTTAATTTTTTTCTCAGTAAATAAGCAATATAAAAAATGAATAAATATATATTCGAGCAGCGGAAAAGTAAACAAAGAATTGGTGTTTTTTGTTTCAGAGCTTAGCAATTTTGAAATGTTGTCCATTGAACGAGATATTTTTATTGTACCATAACATTTACAGTGGTTTTCGCTACTGAAGCCGAGAAAAGTGGAACTAAATTTGAATCACTTGGCTGAGTCATTTCAAATTTCAATACGCCAAGCTGTTAAAGGTTTACTTATTTTCTTCTTACAACTATCGGTTTAGGCATCCAATTGGGTGCCGGAGTTTAACAAAAGCTTTTGTACAATTTAACCAGATGGCAGCGATAGATTCATTATGCATTGCTAGATTGACATATCGACAAATAGGAATTATGTTCCATCTAAAATTACAGTAAAATTTTTGATGGCAATATGCAATTCATTAAAAGTTCTTAAAATTGAACTAGGAAATGTTTCCGGTACCCTCCCTCACTTGACGCTGATTTTCTGTGAGGCGAATGCCAATAAGCTAATCGATAGATAATGAAACTTCGTCGCCACTTTGTTATCCTTATTCCCAATACCATAAAACAAAGACAGATGAAATTGAGCGAGATCCATAAAGAAAAATCATCCCCTAAGAGAGAGGGCTCAACAGATTAGATGATTAACTAAGGCAGTTAAACACCCCCAATCGTGGGGTTAATCTGGACAGAGTTATTCTCAATTTGGAATTTGAAACCGTTTGAGAATTAACTATTTAAGCCGGGGTCTGTCTAACCCCTGAGGAGGAGGGGTGATTTGAGAATATTGAAGTGCATTTTCGTGTAATAAGAGAAGACCCTTCCAGTGTTGGTGAATCGATAGATGTATTATTTTAATAGGTTCTACCGGTGTGCATCAACAGGATGTATAAGAATCAGAATTAGATTTTTTCTACATGGTATGTGGCAGACGAGCAGACGGATCACCTAATGGTAAGCGATGGCCGCCGCCCATGAACACCCGCGACACCAGTGGAGTCACAAGTGTGCTACTAACCTTTAAACCCTCTTTCTCCCGGATTGGGCCTCCAGTACCCATACTCACGCAGCGAAACACAGCACAGTGCTGCTTCACGCCGGTTTTCTTTGAGGCCGTGGCATCACTCCGGTCGAGCCGGCCCATTCATGTCGAAGCGTGGCTCGTATGCCACCTATAACATATAAAAAAAACTATTTCCAGTTTTTATACTAACATAAACAAAAATAACAGTAAATTGTATTTCTGTATTGTATGTGTAACGCCTTTGCAAAGCCGAAGCGCTTTTATTTCCTTATAAAAAATACTTTCTTTGGAGAACAAGAGGCGGGCTTATAATAAGGCAGTTTCCTTTTGTAACACGGCAACGGCGTCGACGCCGGGACCGTGCCAAAGTGTATAGGCGTAACAGTACAGACGAAATCGAGTACAAGAATAAATAACACACGTAAAAATTTCATCTCGCGTTCAGGACGGGACTCGAACCCACACCTTTCATAATCCGGGTGAATGTTCTACATATTAGACCACTGAACGCGTTACTAACCCGAAGAAAAAAATGTAAAAGATTGCTATAAATATCAACTATAAAAAATAACAAGCAAATTCCAATATTACCATCATATAACTAAAAAGTCGTTATGCCACCAAAGTAAGTGAGTACCTAATCGGAAAAATGCATAGAAAAGTAATATCTTTCAAAAGGAGATTAAGTAGGTAATCTATTAATTCGTTTTTGGGTAGCAAAAGTCCTTCAACTATTCTTAAGTTAAGTTTTGTGGGCTTACTTATTTTTAAGTATGGAAATCGATCTCACATCTTATATACTACTAAGCGTCTCACAAAAGACCGACATAAAGCAGCACCTGCGCTGTGTTTCGCCGTGTGAGTGAGGTTACCGGAGGCCCAATGGGGGGGAAGGGGAAAAGGTTGGCAGCGCACTTGTGACTCCACTGGTGTTGCGGGTGTCCATGGGCGGCGGAATTGCTTACCATCAGGTGATCCGTCTGCTCGTCTGCCACCTCTCATAAAAAAAAACAAAAATCATCGCAGAAAATATAGAAAAGTTCAAAAATATTTTATGTTACCAATTATTGAAAGGATGGCAGCATATTCTTCCCACGTCCTATACATATTCAGTAGCTCCGAATGTATCATTCGACTCAAATGGATCTCGAGTTCGAGTGAACCGAATGATCCGAATGAGCTAAATGATCCCAGTGAGGCGAATGATCGGAATGATCCGATGAGCCGAATGATCCGATTGAGCTGAATGAACCGAGTGAAGCGAATGAGCGGAAGAATCACTGATCTGTCTGAGAGTCGATGTTTCGAAGCGATGAAGCGTTTCACTGTTCCGCATCTCTGGACTGATCCAGATGCGAACGTTCCAATCTTTTGAAAGATACGTTTTTGCCAGATCTAATAATCAGTCAGAGACTAAATTAACATATCGGTCAATGTATCAGATGGTTTTAGTTTGGTCTGATCTCTGAAGTACTATGGCGGTACCAGACCTTATGCATTCCCTGCCAGCTGAGACCGTCGTGGGTATGCCCCACAAAAACATCAGCGATGCACCCTTATCACCATAACAAGGGTTGTGTTTATGTTTTTTTATGTAATAGGTGGCCGTGTGGTCCCCGGCAGAGTAGAATAGGCCACCCTCACTCTTACCGAGGTGTCGTAAAAGGCGACTAAGGTAAAGCTGCTGGCATGATCATCAGCACCCAGAGAAGGAAAACTCTGCATTTATATCAAAACCCTCGTCAACCCGTCTACCAAGCGTGGTGGGTATGGCAACTACCCCTCATGTAATTGAGGGAGGCCCGTGCCCCAGCAGTGGGGACTTAATGGGCTGACGACGATGTAATAGGTTGCAGACGAGCAGACGGATCACCTGATGGTAAGCGATAGCCGCAGCCCATGGACACCCGCGACACCATTAGAATCACAAGTACGCTGCCGACCTTTAAACCCCCCTGTCCTCCAGTACCCTTACTCACGCAGCAAAACAGGGTTCAATGCTGCTTCACGTCGGTTTTCTGTGAGGCGTGGCTCTCCTATGGTCCACTCCCTTGTTTCATGAATGTGATACAAGGTAGTATAGTCGGTTAGTCGTCGGTTAGTCGTGAGTAGGTTAGTATAATCGGTTACATTTTTTTTTTTACATTATAGCGGACAAAGGAGCAGACGGCACACCTGATGGAAAGTGATCACCGCCGCCCATGGACATTTGCAACACCTGAGGTATCACATATGCGTTGCCGGCTCTTAAGAAAGGAGTACACCCTTTTCTTGAAGGTATACATTATTGGTACATGTTAGGGTTTTCTGCGAGGGCGTGGTATCAGTCCGGTCGAGCCGGCCTCTTCATGCCGAACTGTAGCTCTCCCACGGTCGGTGTTAGCGCAAACATACTATTCTGCTCTTGTATTTACTGGTCTGTCGACGAGTAGTTCTTTTGATTTTACCTTTGATTGAATTGTTTTTTTATTTTATGCGGTGAGCACCTTTCAAACGAATTTTATTGTATAACTGTTTTGAATACATATACTTACATTTTTATTTTGAAGTTTATTTCTCTGCGCGCTGTGTTAAATATTGAAATCAGGTAGGTAAATGAACTAGAGTTGGTACTTTTGGTTTTAAAACCCAATAATGGTAATTATTATTTATCCCCAAAATAGTCTGCCTGCCTATACTCTTAGTTCCCCTTCTCACAGAGTCCTTGAGTTCTGGCTTTGATGTCCAGTCAATAACCAAGCCAATAAGTCAATATACACACCATAAGATCTAGCTACCAAAATCCCATTAAATTTCCTAATTTTCATCTCCATTGTTTTGTAATAAAGTTGAAAATTGGTTGAGGAAATATATGTTTTGGTAATAATTTTGGTATATAGGGTGCTTGTTTTGGGTATAAATAATAATTACCATTATTGGGTTTTAAACCAAAAGTACCAACTCTAGTTTATTTACCTACCTTTTTTTATGTTATAGGTGGCAGACGAGCAGACGGATCACCTGATGGTAAGCGATTACCGCCGCCCATGGACGCCTGCAACACCAGTGGTGTCACAAGTGCGCTGCTTACCTTTTAACCCCCCTTCCCCTGGATTGGGCCTCCTGTACCCTCACTCACGCAGCGAAACACAGCGCATGCACTGCTTCACGCCGGTTTTCTGTGAGGACGTGGTATTACTCCGGTCGAGCCGGCCCATTCATGCCGAAGCGTGGCTCTCCCACTGTTTAAATATTTAACACAGCGCGCAGAGAAGTAAACTTCAAAATAAAAATGTAAGTATATGTATTCAAAACAGTTATACAATAAAATTCGCTTAAATGGTGCTTAAAATCAAAAGGACTACTCGTCGACAGACCAGTAAATACAAGAGCAGAATAGTATGTTCGCGCTAACGTCAACCGTGGGAGAGCCACGGTTCGGCATGAAGGGGCCAGCTTGACCGGAATGATACCACGCCCTCACACAAAACCGGCAGGAAGCAGCTGCAAACCATCTAGATGATGGGCATGGAACTGTTGACGAGAAGAACGATGACGGAATGAAGAGGCAAGAATCTGTCCGAACAATACACCATAGTATATGCTGTAGAATATTCATAACGAGGCTACATCTCTACGCAGCGCCAAGGAGTAAAAACAGTGAGTTTTATTCATATATATTAAATGGGTTTGCACTTGACCTCATCTCACCTGATCGAAAGTGACAATAAGGTCTAAGATGTAGCGTGCTTATCCAGAAGAAGCCTATTCTCTCTCGACTTAAAGACACCCAAATTGTTTCTGTCTGGGAATACAGAAGCCGGCCAGTTGTTCCATTCCTTAGCAGTTCGTACCAAGAAAGAAGAAGCGAAACGCTTAGTACGAGCTGGTGGAACTTCCACAGTGTAAGGGTGGATTCCTGTCGTCTTCCGCAATGTCCGGTGGTAGAAAGGTGAAGGCGGTACCAGGTCGTAAAGCTCGTTCGAACACTCTCCAAAATGTATCCTATAAAAAACCGAGTTTATAATATATAGCATTTTGTAAACTGTATGTTAGAGTATCCTAAAGATGTTATTAGTCGTTTATGAAAAGGAATTGAACAAACATATTATACGCCCACTTAACATCCTTATCTGTCTTTATAGTGAGTTCGATGATTTAAAAATAGACTCGTACCAAACACACTGTATATGTGTGACAATAGCTGACAAAATTTCGTTATAAATGAATTAACAGGCGACAAATATTGAACGGTCCTCGACCGTGTATGGAGCTCTAATGATCGGTTATTATTGCTGAGTGTCATTAATTATTTTATGCACCTTTCGGCGGAAGTTTGACTGGACTGCAGTTTGTATAAATACGCGAATCTTTACGTTTAGTATTTATACTAAACGCAAAGATTCGCGTATTTAGGCAGACGAAAGAGTGTTTCATTAATTATGCCGGCCTTGTGAAAGGAAGTGCGCTTTTATCTTGAGGGTCCTTTATATAAATATTTCACAACATCACATACACTGATCTGACTCCGAGATAGGTAGCTCAAGCACCTGTGTTACGGATATAGATAGATAATACGTTTATTCTGCTGCACAAAATTATACAGTTACATAATCAAGTTGTAAACACTAATAATAGTCATAGAGTCTGATAGGTAGAAGCAATTAATGAAATACAAAATATAAGAATACTAATTAGTAAACAATGTTGCAACAAGAATGGTCCCCGTCTCAGCCTATGCCACAGCAAAGCCATGACGCTGATTTTCAGACGGCGGCCTCAGAGTTTGTCCACGCCAGGCGAGTTGTTACAAATTTCGATAAAAATTAATTGTTAATTTTTGCATTGTGATGTTGTGACAATAGGTGTAAAAAAGAAAACCGCAGTGTGATACAAACAATATAAAAGTATGTAAAGTAATTGGAAATGTCATTAATGGGCGGAATGTATTTGTTAAAATTAAATTAATCTTATCTGAATCACTATTAACAAATTTTGAAAATGGAACTCTTTGCCAATATTATTGTCTATGCATTTAATTCGATTCTCCTTTTCCGATTTGGCGGCAAATTGAAAATAATCTTTAACAAGTGAGTATGAATTTAACGCGAGAAAATTTCCGTGCAATGATTTTCTGTGACTTTCGATGTCAATTAAGTCATCAAGAAAGTTATGATAGACTTCGATTGGCCTTTCACGATGAAGCTCCATCTCGTGCCACTGTTTACAACTGGTTTAATGAGTTTAATGGGTCAATGTCACGAACGCGGTTTTCAAAACAAAAAAAATGACACGTGTGCTTTTGCAACTTTAATCATTTATTTAGTTTGAAAAACTATAAATTACTTTATAAAAAATATCAATGGACATCAATATCTTATAATTAAAGAAAGAAACGAAAAAACAAAATGATTGCCGTCCACCGAATGGACCACAATGTCCACCAAAAATAATGTTTACCAATATTAACTCTTAATAGGCGGCTTCTCTTTACTCAAATCAAAACATATCTACTGGCATTCATTATTGACATGTCAATTTGTATGAACATAGCTTTGAAATAATCACAACATAGTTTAAAAAAATAAACAAAACTAGTCCACCGCATAGATATTTGGAAAGAATCTTTTCGGTGACTATATACCCTAGAAGATTGATTCGTCCTGAGACAATATTTCAATATTATATGTGGCAACAGGAGATACTTCGTACGTATGTTTGTTAGTTTTTTTAATGTTCGAAGGTCTTGAAATAATAGGAGTGTCATCCGAAGAACTCAAAAAGAAGATTCGTAGCCGTATTTGTAACCTCGTCAGGTCTAAACTAAATAAAGTTCGTAATATCACTACAATAATCATCGTCAGATACATCACTCAAAAGCCTTTGTAAGGTTTGGTCTGATGTAGTTTGAGTAGGTTGTCCAACATTTTAGTAACTAATTCTTTCAGACCCATCATATTCAAATAACTCAACTGTCATGTGTAAACATTCATCAGTACACGATGTTTCTAAGCACGGCCGATTTAAAGCGTTGTTGCTAGAAATTGATTTCACGAGTTCCAAAGCAGAGTTTTGATTATGAATTCTTGCTGTTTTTAGGGGTTTCACTATGAAATCCATATTTTCATGAACGGAACATAAGCAAGTCAGTCTCTTCGAAGCTTTCGGGATTAGAACCCAAAATGGTATATAGTAAAGAATCGTTCAAAAGTCTTATTTTCTTTTGTTTGTCTCGGGTTATTGTTTCCTTCTTACCGGCAGTAAATCGACTATATTGGTCATCCAAAAAAACATCACATGCAGCTTTGTACATTCGTGATTGTTCCCTCCTTTAATTTTTTTAGGATTTGGCACCTTATGGGCTGATTGGCCTGTATTTAGCAAATTTAGACTCCAAATTCAATAACCGCTGTCGCAAATACCTGTTCTCATTTTTTAGCAGCCCGTTATTTCTATTAGACAGAATTTTACCGAAAGTTGCACGAGATGAAGTTGGTACAAGTGATGGAACTATTCTTAAATGTATAGATGGAGCCATCTCCATCAACTAGTCCATACTGGTTGGTGGAGTGTCATTTTGAACTACAGCTTCAGCACGCCTTTGGATTTTTTGATTTCTCGAAGTTTCGCAGCTTCTTCTCTCTATTTCTGTCTCATGCGCCTCTGTTCACGAGGAATGCAATCATGTATGGTTTTGACACGCCCCTGTTATTTTTTCAGTAATAATATCCTCTATCCTTTCTTAGTTTTTCTTCTAAAGCTTCTAAAGCATTTAATTTTAGTTTTTCTACAGCTCTACGCATACTCATTTTTTTCTGAAGTTTATGTTTAGCCTTTTTTCTTCATCGGTTAGTTGTATTTTTTTAGTCGTGGCCATCACTAAGTTACGATCCCTGAAAAGAAACCATAACTTGTCCAACCCCATAGCATTCTCAAACTTTAAAAACAGATAGCAAAAAAACTCAATCAAGTAAGTTAAAAACATAAGTAAAATTAATAGTCGAATATCAATAAAATTGTGTAAGAAAGCCGATCGAGCGAAAACTCAGCTAAAGGCCACCATCGTCAACTACAACATTATTCATAAACTATAACATTTATTGTCGTCAAACGCTAAAACTATCAATTCGGTGGCCATGCGTCTTTTTGGTGGACGGTGAGTCAACAGTTGGACCACCAAAAAGATGTCCACCGAATGGACAATTGACGATAAAAAAATTCAGTATTCCAAGAATTTTAAGATGAGATTATGATAAACACCACATTCCGCTTTATGACCTTAGTAATAAGTAAAATAAAATAGTAAAGAATTATTTTAAAACAATTCTTACCTTTTTTCTAATAGAACCGAAAAGATCTGTTGATGTTTTACCACCTTGGGTTATTTTTTGCTGCACAGACACCGTTTACCTTACGTTGTTATCGTTTGAAAAGAATGGCGACGCTGCTGTGGTCGGTTACATTGACAAAATTTCGTTCAGAAAATATGATAGTAAAACTTCACAATTTAAAAATATATGTGCAAAAAAACGGTCCACCAAAAAGATTTCAAGACGTATAACAGTTAATATTTTTTGGATATAACCCATTTCCGTTATTGCTATAATTTTAAATATAATACAAAAATAAAAACAATAAAAAATGAGTTGGTTAAAAGGAAAACACAAGGTTTTATTAAAATTATTAATACTACATATTTTTAAACTGCCTTGAATGAATATTACTTAGAATATGAACAGTCCACCGAAGCGGATATTTCATCCAAAAAACATTTTTTTTTTATGTCTATACTACATTTAATAAATGATTAGTATGGATTATTGTAACTTAAGTTACCCTTAAAAATGCCTTTAGTTTTATAATAAATATCTCGTAGAAATATGAATATTTTATTACAAGAACAGATTTTTTAAAGTTCGTGACATTGACCCTAATCCTGGTCGCACTAACCTCACCGATGATTTGCGTGAGGGACGGCCATGTACGGCGAGTACCGAAAGATAACATCAGTGTTGTGCGACGTATGATAGAGGCCGACAAAAGAGTGACCTATCAGCAGCTTTGTACCCGGTGGATACCTCATAATTTGACAGAGGCCCAAAAACTACGTCGTGTTGATTGGTGCCGCAAAATGGTTCAAAGATTTAACGGAGTTGACTCAAATGCTGTGTTTACATTTTATTTATTACATAATAACAGGTGACAAAAGCTGGATTTATTGTTATGATCCTGAAACTAAAAGACAATCTGCTGAATGGGTGTTTTCATTCGAGGAGTTGCTAACTAAAGTGAAGAGAGGTCGCAGCGTGGGAAAGCAAACACTCGAGTATTTGGCGACGTCAGACGTAGAATTTCTGGGTCACCCGCCATATAGCTGCAAATACTAAAAGGAAAACGTTTCACGGACGCCGAAGAAGCAGTGGCTGCGTATAAAAAGGCCGTCGAAAAAACCCCAAAAGAAGAGTGGGCCAAGTGCTTTTCTCAGTGGTTTCATCGAATGCAGCGATATATTGATGTGAAGGGACACTATTTTGGAAAGATATAATAAAAGTAACAACTTGCTAAATTGTTCAGTTTTGGATTTTCTAAGAACTTTCAGTGTCGCCCTCGTAACATTCGGGAGCGGACGGGGATCGCGAGTGCCGCCGAGCTGTTTCACCTCGCTAGATACCGAGAAGGATATGCTATATTGACGGTCAGCCTTCGCTAGTCGGAGAGGCACTATAAGAAGAAGAATGATCTCCACGCAGGTCGGTCCTGTGCCGCCATATTAGACTTGTACTCAGTTGAACTGTCGGTGACTTGACTCTCTCTGGTCGACTTGATTCTCTAGCACTGCGGCGGGATACAGCCTCCCTCAGCATTCTATACCGCATCTATCATGGGGAGTGCTCTGAGGAACTGTTTGATCTACTCCCTGCAGCTGAATGCTTACATCGAACCACACGCAAGCAATTGTCATTCTATCTTCATCATCTCGATGGATGGCGGTCGAATACTGTGCGTTTTTCGCGGAACTTTCTACCACGTACCTCAGTTCTGTGGAAGAGTTTACCTATGGGAGTATTTCCCGACGGCTACGACTTAGGGACCTTCAAGAGAAGAGTGTACTCCTTTTTAAAAAGGCCGGCAACGCATTAGCGATCTCTCTGATTTCGCGGATGTTAATGGGCGGCGATGATTGCTTTCTATCAGTGGACTCGCTTGCTCGTTTGTCGCCTCTAGCTTAAAAAAAAAGTACTCCGTGATCCACCTGCTCGTCCTTCACCAATCACTATATAAAATACAGATATGGATTTGAGAAGGCTAGAGGATATGGATTTGCTGGGATTGATTCCCAGCAAATCCATATCCTCTAACCTAAAACCTCTTTACGACACCTCATACCGAGGTGTCGTAAAAGGCGACTAAGGTAAAGCTGCTGGCATGATCATCAGCACCCAGAGAAGGAAAACTCTGCATTTATATCAAAACGCTCGCCAACCCGTCTGCCAAGCGTGGTGAGTATGGCAATTACCCCTCATGTGATTGAGAGAGGCCCGTGCCCCAGCAGTGGGGACTTAAATGGGCTGATGATGATGATGATGAAACCTAAAACCTTCTTATCCACTGGGCTACTACCGCTCTACATTCACAACTGTGTATCTTATATGAATTGAATTTCCGTTTCTTCCAAAGTGTGTACAATGTTATTCCTACCTAGAAAATAAAATTGAATATTGAAATTAAATACACAATTATGAAACATGCCACTTCCGTTTCAACTCGTTACATTATTACTTCCATACACCCACGCTTTCAGTTAATCACCTCGCTATTGGACTTAATTAGTACCTATTTCTTGTCCCATATAGTTTACAAGTTCAAGGTTTTGATGTAACTTTCAGACTAGCGTTTTTTCAACGCCAGACGAGAAAAATAAAGTTCAAAAACGAAAACCCTACTACCGAAAAAACACGCTCTAAAAAGTAAGAAATAAGATAATTGTCTCTGCTGAAATTATTGTACCGTATCGCCGAGGTCGTATGCCACATTGATTTTATTTTACTATTATAATAAATCGGTTTTGCTACAGTAGGTAGTAGGTAGGTAGCATACGAGCACGGGAATACGGTATAATAATTTCCGCAGAGATAATTTTCTTGATTCGTACTTTTAAGAGCGTGTATTTTGGTAGTCGGGTTTTAGTTTCTAAACTTTATTTTTCTCTAAACTATGTTTTAGTGATATATGTCGTATGATAATAATTGCTCGTGACATTTATTGACTGTTATAGACAGATAGATAGATACTCTTTACTGCACAACATACAAAACTTAAAAGCTAGGTATACAGGGATACAATGTACAATTTATTTATGTTTTAGTGATATACAGGGTGTCTG
>CM032488.1:68946-99473 GCA_019059595.1 Marasmia exigua
ATGGGCCGGCTCACAGAAAACCGGCGTGAAGCAGCACTATGCTGTGCTTCGCTACGTGTGTGAGGCCCCATCTGGAGGAAAAAGGGCAGTTTAAAGGTTGGTAGCGCATTTGTGACTTCACTGGAGTTGCGGGTATCCATGGGCGGTGACAATCGCTTCATCTGCTAGTCTGCCACCTGTCATAAAAAAAAACCAAAGTTCCATCAAAAAGTCTTAGGACCAAAGTTAATAACTAACTAACGGGTGACTTCAATAAATATTAAATAGGTATCATATGATGCTATGATGAAAAGCTATGAAATTGAATGCTTGTTACAGACTGTCCTTGTAAGAGACTACAAGTTACACCACTCGCACCGCGCACTACACACACACACACACACACACACACACACACACACACACATACACACAATGCATCACACATTTTAACTATTATTTATGTTTACGCAGCTAGTAATTGCATGCTAAAATGAGGAGAGATTTGTTACAAAACGTAGTCATTAATTTTGAAGCCAATATTCTGAATGTGGTATAACTCAGGTTGACCGGGCCCATTTGAACCAAAACATAGCTCCTCTTCTATCCGTCTGCTCCATCAATTGTTTCGATTAAGAAAATAATGCACTTAACAATTTTTGACAGTCTTCGGGTGGGACTCGAACCCACGATCTTATGCTAACCGGGCAACTGTTTTACCGACTAAGCTACCCGAAACCTTGGTATGTAGACGAATTTTACGAAGTGCTAAACCGAAGTGCAACCCGAAGGCTGTCAAAATTTTTTAAGTGCATTATTTATTCAAGGCGACGGGTAGCCCTAACTAGCGACACCCATCGATTCAAATTATTAGCTACTAACCGGATCTGTTTTAAACAATTTCGGAACGCGAGTCTCTAAGCAAACATTTATACTATTTATTTAATGATTGTGCACTACTTTTTTATCTATTTTTGCAATCAAAATTTGGATTGACGCCATAAGTGGCCGTTTTTAGCGGCAATTCAAATTTCAAACGTACAAAAGCACACCCAAAAGTTAAGTATAAGTATTAAATAAATAGCATAAGTGTTTTCCGAGAGGCTGCAGTTTCGGAATTGTTAAATAGATATCCGGTTTAGTTGCTAACAATCTAAATCTATTCGACCTTAAGAATAAATTGCAAAAAATTGCTATGCCCAAAAAAAATATTTTAATTGTTTCGATTATTTGCTATCGATATCGATGTTCGCCAACAACACTAGGCTCACGCTTGGTGTATTGTTGTGTGAACATGTTTAGTTTAATCATTTGTGATAGATGGGCGGTGTAAAGCGTCTTTGATGGGCTTGTTATTGTAATATTCGTAGTAATTACGGAGTTTGTAAGTTAAGGGTTTAATACACAATGATCTATTTCAACCCTTTAACAGGCGATCCATACAAAGTAGCCAAACTCAACATGTTAATCATGATAGTTAAAATCTATATTTATAAAAGGAAGTCGTTGGCTGAAAATTTATAGAGAGGTATCTTAAACCAAAGGACGGACAAAATATACTTTTAATCCCGAAAAAACAACCTCAAAATGGCGATCCGCCGGGGCGATGACGCGGTTAGGGACACGCTTGCAAATAAAAGATAAATTACTAACATACCCCTGAACCCCCCTCTAAGGTTCTTAACTACATAAAATCACCAAACCCCCTACCCCAAAAAAAAACAATAATAATGACAGTATATTTTATACATCTTAGTAACATTAACCATGCATGACTGCCTAAACTTAAGATTGTTATTGTAATTTAATTTAGTTTAATTTTATCGCGGAGCAAATTTCAAAAATAATTTGTAACACTTAAAAAACGAGCACAACAAAGGCACGGAACCAGTGTCCGTGGAATTTCATTAGAAATAAAAAAAATCCCGAAAAAGTCATATAATATGCAGATGCAAAGGCAGTAACATCCATTTTAAATTTGTATGGGAATCGATCGATAATCGATATGACTGCTTCGTTGACGCAGTGGGTAGATCGTCGTACTTTAAAGCGACGGTTGCGCTAGGGGTCTAAGGATTTTAACGGACTGAAGAGTCACCGTGGGCCCCATCTATTATATCAACAGCCTCGGAGGGTTTTTAGTGGGTAAACCTCTGGGGTCAGGTCCCCCGACCTGATAGGACGGTGCGTAACGCATTTTCCCTTGATTAAAAAAGGGGTCCAAGGTTCGATCCCCCGGTCGGGTCAAAAATTTGTGGCCAAAGGGGGGGGGGGAAGGGGGGGGGGGGGGTTTAAGGGTTGGCAGCGCACTTATGACTCCACTGGTGTCGCGGATGTCCATGGGCGGTGGCAATGGCTTACTATCAGGTTATACGTCTGCTCGTCTGTCACCTATCATATAAAAACATTATATATAGGTATAGGTTTCCTCACGATGTTTTTCCTCGCTGCCAAGCTAATAATAGAAATATGCACTTGGATTTGAAAAATATAGAGGTGTTAATGTTTGGGTTTTGACCCATTCTTATTCACTACCATCGCTTACTTAAACACCTAACTTGTGACCTAACTAAGTAACTTTAATAAAGTGACTTAATTAATTTCCGGGCGTGCACAAGTGGGACATTAATTTGGAGGTGCAACAAATTGCATCAGTTGCAACGGCTAACTGAGCTACGGACGGTGTCGCCAGATTCGTAGTCTGCTACGACGTAGCACTCGTAACAGAACATGTGACTACGACGAATCGGCTACGGGACGCGTTTAGATTTAGATTATAACTAGCTGACCCGGCAAACGTTGTTTTGCCATATAAATAAAAGGGTTGATCGTAGAAGGGTGAAAATTGAGGATTGTATGTATTTTTGTATGTTGTATCATAAAAAAAGAGAAATTAAAAATTTTGTCTAAAAAATAAAAATAAAAATTTAGGGGTGGACTACCCCTAACATTTAGGGGGATGAAAAATAGATGTTGGCCGATTCTCATAGATACCGGATAAGCACAAAAAATTTCATCAAAATCGGTCAAGCCGTTTCGGAGGAGTATGGCAACGAAAACTGTGACACGAGAATTTTATATATTAGATAGTTTTTGGTGGAACTTTGAATTTATACCCAAAACAGATAAAGAGAATCAAAAATCAAAATAAAAAATCTCTTTATTCCATTTAAGTCCATACAGAACATTTATCATTGTCAAATATTATGTAATCTACCGTTGATTCGGTATGTCAAATTCTTCCGAAAAGAATCAGCAAAAAACTCAGTAGTTACTCTTTTGGAATAATATGGTAATTACACTTTTCTTATAGAAATTAATCACAAGACAACATAGATTCTGGTGAATTAGGTTCGAGGTGTATTCCTGAATATACTTTAGGCGGTGATTACAAATATGGTATTCGTTTTTTTTCTATCAGCTCTCGTTTATAAGTAACAGGTGACTGAAATTCTGAAATAAGGTCATTGGGGGCATATTCAAATGCAATTTAAATATATAAACATTCCACATAATTATTGGTTACTGCATTGATGATAATAATGATACTCACAAACTAAAATAATGATTAGATTCATATTTTTATCTTTGAACTAAAGTGAGATTATATTGATTTAAAAATCTTGTAGAAAACTCCATACAACGACGCGCTCAAGCAAAGTATGGAAGAAAATGCAAGATTTAAATCTTTGGTATCTTTACAAAAACAAATCGTAAAATTATGATTTACTTGTATTTTACAGGTAAGGGTTAGTCGGTTTATAAAATAGTATAAAAGGTTAATAAAATAGTATAAAATAGTATAAAAGGTTAAAGGTAATGTTTGGTGGGTAATTTTTTCAATAGGCTGTTTATTTGCCATATCAAATCAATCAAGCACTTACAAATTTCGTCGACTTAGTAACGCGTTCAGTGGTATAATTGGTAGTACATTCACCCGGATTGTGGAAGGTGTGGGTTCGAGTCCCGCCTGAACACGAGATGAAATTTTTAAGTGTGTTATTTACTTAAGAATAAATCGCAAAAGATTGCTATAAAATATCAACTATTGATTTAGCAGTCTCATCTTAACTGGTGGTCAAATATTTGTAATAATATTTCCACTGGATATTGTAAATATACCTACAATATTGATGAGACTATCGACAGCTCATGTCGAATCAAGCACTTACAAATTTCGTCGACGTAGTGACGCGTTCAGTGGTATTATTGGTAGTACATTCACCCGGATTGTGGAAGGTGTGGGTTCGAGTCCCGCCTGAACACGAGATGAAATTTTTAAGTGTGTTATTTACTTAAGAATAAATCGCAAAAGATTGCTATAAAATATCAACTATTTGCCATATTTTTGTATTTTTCGGTATTTTGTCGGTGAATAACTTGAAAAATAGAGCTGATTTGGAAATTCTGGAAATATCAACATACTGTACATTACCTACTTACTACTACTACTACTACAAACAGAAGCCCAATTCTCGGGCTCGTGACATTTCTTTTCATACGACATATATCACTAAAACATAGTTTTTTTGTATGGTTTTCCGGTGATATCCGCCATGTTTTTTTCATATCGAAATCCCGAGAATTGGGCTCGAGAGCTGCATCAAAAAGTTTTTTTGTAGGCCTGTGTTATGATTACAGTGACAGTATGAAATACAATGCTTATAATCAATATTGTTTAGATAAATCGTCAAAGTAAAATTATGAAATGAAATTATACATTAGAGGACAGGCGAAGAGATCAGAATCCTTATCATTTAAATAATCATTTACTTTATAGTAGCCTTTTTGCATTGGGCAGTTTTTTACATGCTACTTTAACTTATGTACCGGTAAATCAATAATTGAGGTGACTTATTAAACATGCTAATGCTCAATTCTACAAATGAGTTTCCAATTTCATGAAGTCTAACGTTTGGGACAGCAAGCCTATGTTTATTTTGAATGTTAAAGCTATGAAAAAAAGAGACCGACAACCATTTTGTAAATAATTGTTTTATTTTCTGTTACTGTTTTTTGATCGGCTCAACTTATTTTAAGATACACTTCGTTTCGGGACATTAATCCCACTTTATACCAATAGATTGCGCTAGGTGTCGATTAAATCGAGCAAACGGTTCGTGTTTTCAGATAAACTATAAACGTTTCGGCTGTCTGTAAGATTTACCTCTTTATAAATAGTACACATATCAGTGGCGAAGGGTGAATATTTTCAAAAGGGAAGCCGGAATATGGAATTAACTTACCAAAATGCTCAACATGCCCATGGATACCCGTGACATCATTGGAGTCACAAGTGCGCTGCCAACCTTTAAACCCCACTTTCCCCCGACTTGGACCTGCGGTACCCCCACTCACGCAGCGAAACACAGTACAGTGCTGCTTCACGCCGGTTTTCTGTGAGGTCGTGGTACCACTACGATCGAACCGGCCCATTCATGCCGATGCGTGGCTATCCCACGGTCATATGTTAAAGTCGAAAAAAAAAATATTTTTATTGGCGCGGCCTAATTTTACTACAAACATGTTTTTTGTTTTCAAAACTTAGAGAACGAAGTCTTGTTTGATAGCAAATAATCTGTGCGACAACAATATATCAGTATTAATGACATTTTTAACCGACGACCGACATTAAGATCAGCACAACACACAACACAAAAATTAATCCAATCCACCACAATTCAACACCAAAACAAATAAAATTCGACAAAACGAAAGCAACAAGTTGTTTACAATTAGCATTATCCGCCATTAAATAAAAACTAAAAAGCAAGGGAAATAAAAATATAGTACGCTCCTGTCATGATTTAATACCGTGCTACATTCATTCTTAATTCGGAATCATTACAATTCTACTTCTTTCTCGCTTGCACCTGTGCGTTGCTAATTAACCTATCTCTATAACAAGCCGATAGGCATCGAGTTATTTCTCAGTAAATTTGCACGTGCTAAAACGAGACGGAACATGACGATCTATACACATAAATGAAAAGGACAGATGCTCAGTATGAGAATTTGTAGTATGAAGAAGTAACTCGGTATTTTACCGGCTTGCCACCTGCATTATTTGCGTTGCTCATCAAATTTTGTAGGCGTTAAGTCTATAATTCAAACTATTTGAACTATGTAAGTGTGACATTAGGTGAATTTAACAGATAAAAATATCGTTGGCCCATAGATTCGATTTTTCGTAAGGGAAGCCGACGGGAATCGGGTTGTATGGACTCTTCGCCACTGACACATATACAGACACGGGGTTTTACATTGTTATTTTAAGTTTTAACATCATAGTGGACAAACGAGCAGACGGCACACCTGATGGCGAGTGATCATAGCCGCTCATGAACATCTGCAACACCCAAGGACCGATTATTGAGCATTTCTTAGATTTGAATAATAAGCTTCAAGTATAATTAAGGCTTTACGTAATTATTATCCCACCAAAACATTCTGTAAAAAACTAGCCAAGTCTCGATGGAGCTGATTGTTTATCTCTAAAAAGTAATGAAGCGACAAAGTTGTGCCAAGTCTAAGGTTTCTTACTACAATTTCTTTATTACATATATATAGCGACATACCTTACACACACACACACACACACCTGTACGCAAATACTTATTGCCCGGCTTGAGAAGCCGTATTATTGCTTTTTGTTTTCTCTTTTATTTGTTTTTGTTTGTATCCTTTTATATTTATAATGCTTTGTTTGCTGTTTTAGTTTGTATTTCTTTCTTTTTCTCTTTGTTTAAATATTATATAATTATACTTGTTGCGTCCCTTCTTGTCTGTAAAATGTGATGTGTCGTATTTTCAGTAAATAAATGTTTCTATCTATCTATTGTTTATAGTCAATGTTGTGTGACTTGGCCGTTGAAGGGTACACAAGGGTACGAAACCAGGTGCTCCACGACATCACTGCATCAATCTATCTCCAGAAGAGCGTATTTCAATAATACTCATGAATAAAAAGTAAAGTATCAGCCTATAAACTGTTCCACTGCAGGGCAAAGAGGCCTCCATCATAGAAATCAAGTTATCGCTACTATGATGGGATTAGGCTTAATCACCACGCTTGCCAAATGCGGATTGGTGATCACAAACCCGAGCTATGTCCTAATCCCTGTTGAATAATTGAATGAAGTATTACAAGATAGCCTTGGTCACCTACTTCAAGAACACCTTTGCTCGAATGTTATTTAGTGTATGAAGTGTTAAAACTGTTACACTTTTTAGTTCGTAGTTTTTGAAGGCGCTTTTTTTTTGTAGAAACTATAGAAAATCTTATTCAACAAATCATGATGCCACCAATCGCGTATAAATGGTATAATTATATTTTTATGTATAGGAGAACTGTAAATATAACTTGGTAATATTTCTATTGGATTACCAAGTCATTTATGCAGTTGGTTTAAACCAGGGTACTTCAGGTCTTCGATTATCCTAGTTTTTATAGTTTTCCTTCTATGTGGCCATTAAACCCTAGCTCTGTGCCAAATTTTAGCTCTCTCAGATTATGGGAAGTACTAGCTCTATTTTGATGATAATGAGTGAGTGAGTGTCGGTTGAAAATGCGAAACTTTGCTTGCGCCTAACTTCGCAACTAATTGACTTGACTTGAAATTTAGGATTAAAAGTAGGTCATTATAGCTTAACGAATGACGAAAATTTCTGCGTTCTGGTCTTTCCGGAGGTTCTAAAGTAGGAGCCTAAATATGCGGCTAAATGGTTTCAGTAAAGAATGGTACGGCAGTGTTTGCTTTGCGCACAACTTGGCGGGGCCACTGCCGTGCCGATATATCTGGTAACCCAGGTTGTGAAAACATAAGTAAAACGTCAAACTATGAACAACTTGTAGTCTAATAATATTCAAGCCACTTGTTCCACTTTCAGAGTTTACGAAAGCAAATATTTATTTATTTAACTTCGTACGTTCCTCACTGGATTAGTTCACAAGAGATACCATATCCTCGCATCTTTAGCGATCCGCTGGTGTTTTTTTGAAACGGCGGACTGGTTTGAAGCCGTTTGAATTTTCATCTCGTTATTTGATAAACTATTTATTCATTAGAATTCATATAACATCGCAAATACTAATTACATTATTTGAACCTTAAGGGCTGTCTAAGTAAGTTTCGCCGATTTTGATGGATTTTACAGAAAGTGAAAGTAAATAAGGACTTTTGTGTTTCACTATGAAATGAAAAATTATTACGAATTTATAATTATGTCATCAACATCATTTCAGTCAATAGACTTCCACTGTTGGACATAGGCTTTCCCCAATCTTCTCCACACAGATCGGTCCTGTGCCGCCCGCATCCAATGGATTCCCGCAACCTTCACCAGATCGTATTTGAATGATAAGGATTCTTGGACATGTTGATCTCTTCGCCTGTCCTCTAATGTATAATTTATTTCATACTTTTTCTTTGACGATTTATCTAAACGATATTGATTATAAGCATTGTATATCATACTGTCACTGTAATCATAATTTGTATAAGAATGAATATTGTAATTGCCATATTATTTGAAAAGAGTAACTACTGAGTTTCTTGCTGATTCTTCTCGGTAGAAATTGACATTCCGAATCAGCGGTAGATTACATAATATTTGACATTCATAAATGTTCTGTATGGACTTAAATTGAATAAAGACATTTTTGATTTTGATTTTGATTTTGTTGGTCCACCTTGTGGGGGGCCTGCCATGACTGCGACTTCCTGTACGTGGCCTCCTGGATATTAGCATTTAAAATAATATCAAATGCCTCGGTAGCATAATGGCTAGTGAGTCCCTGGTTCGATCTCCGGATCGGCCTGTACCCTGAGTTATTCTATTAACAAATTCTCAGAGTTCCCCCTAAGACTCGAATTTAGCGGTCTTGCACCGCCGTCTCGAAAAGCACGTCAATACGTTGGTCCTACACCTGATCCCTCTTTGGTCGAATCACACTCACCATATCGAAATATAAGGGTATGGCATAAGTAATGCACTTGTGTTTGCGCATACATTTGTGAACAATTATATTGCCTCGGTGGTGCAGTGGTTAGTGGGTTGCACTTTAAAGCAACGGCTGCGCAAGAGGTCCCGGTTTCAAACATTTGTGGCTAAGTTGAGAGTCGAGGGAAAGCACGTTAAGCAGATGGTCCTGCACCCGATCCCTCTCCGGTCGTGTCACAGTAGAGTCCCTTCGGAATATGAGGGTAAGGGAATAGAAAGGGCACTTGTGTTTGCGCACACACTTGAGCACTATAATATATCCTGCGTACGTGGCTAATCGTTGAGATTGGCTTCTGTACCCGTAACCCATCATCATCATCATCAGCAACCCACACTCGTCCACTGCTGGACATAGGTCTCCCCTAATGCACGCCACTGCTCCCGATTTTCGGCCACTCTCATCCAGCCCACACCAGCCAGCCTTCGAATGTCATCATCCCATCTTGTCGCAGGGCGTCCTACACTACGCTTACCGAGTCGCGGTCTCCACTCAAGGACTTTACGGCTCCAACGGCTGTCAGTTCTGCGGCTAATATGACCAGCCCACTGCCACTTCAGTTTGCTAATTCGGTTGGCTATGTCGGTGACTCTGGTTCTCTGTCGGATTACATCATTTCTGATGCGGTCCTTCAGAGATACTCCGAGCATAGCCCTTTCCATAGCTCTTTGAGCGACTTTGAACCGGTGGACTAGTCCAGCCGTGAGTGTCCACGTCTCGGCACCGTAAGTCATGACCGGAAGGACGCACTGGTCGAAGACTTTCGACTTAAGACTTTGAGGGATGGGTGACGAGAAGACTTGACCCGTAACCCGGTTGGAGGGTATCCGTCATTATAACTTCTAAAAATAAAACTTCTCTGGAACCCAGTCACATAAACGCGGTTCTGTGTAAGTATTCGTGCTTACCATACCAGTGCGCGATACGAGAAGCCAGCTGAGCCTCGAGATCTAATTTGCGATTTATAACGTTCCATCCGATATGCCTGCATGTTGCATTTTACCATATTTTAAACTCCAGACGAGGATTTGAGTGAACTGTCTGTCATATCTGCATTGCGTTTGAGAGCAATGTTATCAAGTTTTTTTTATATGATAGGCAGCATGCTGTGTGGTCCCGGCAGAGTAGAATAGGCCACCCTCACTCTTACCGAGGTGTCGTAAAAGGCGACTAAGGTAAAAGCTGCTGGCATGATCATAAGCACCCAGAGAAGGAAAACTCTGCATTTATATCAAAACCCTCGCCAACCCGTCTGCCAAGCGTGGTGAGTATGGCAATTACCCCTCATGCGATTGAGGGAGGCCCGTACCCCAGCAGTGGGGACTTAAATGGGCTGACGATGAGGCAGCAGACGAGCAGACGGATCGCCCGATGGTAAGCGATTGCCGCCGCCCATCCGCGACAAATGGAGTCACAAGTTCGCAGCCAACTTTTAAATCCCCCTTTCTCCGGATTGGGCCTCCGATACCCTTACTCATGCAGCGAAACACAGCACAGTGCTGCTTCACGCTGGTTTTCTGTGAGACCGTGGTATCACTCCGGTCGAGCCGGCCCATGCCGAAGCGTGGCTCTCCCACAGTAGACAAACGAGTATTATTACTTGCCGTGCGACAGATAAAATAATTATATCATCGTCAAGCTTAGATTAATACAAAATAGCGGAAGATACGGCACGTCCCTTCAATTAGACAACTGAAAACGGGCTTGATGCACAACTACATGCACACGTACTCACAGCTCTATGACACATTGGTTTAAAGTTGTACGATATTGGAAGAGAGAGACAAACCTATTTTTTGACATAAGCGTGAGTGAGTCAAGCGTAGGTACTACGCTGCAGAGTTGTGTCTTGTCAAAACGACTTAACTCGTCACACATTAATATATCGTATATTTCCATCTCGCTCTGCAAAATGGTGAGCAAAACATGAATGAATTTTGAAATATCATGAGATATTACAACTTTTGTTCTACGAGTGAAATATGATTCCACAAGAATTTTATTGCTATTTGAATTGTTTGTACAATGCTTAAAGGCGCATGAGGGCATTTTGGTAACCTTTATCCCGCTTAAAACAATCAAAGAATATTTTTGTGTGATACGACCGCTTGTCAGACACGCCAATTTGCGACTCCGTGCAATTAGGCGACGGTGACTTAATTTAAACGGTCCACGCGGTTGAGACGAGTCACCTTTCTTCAGCTATATTGATTTAATCTAAAGGGGGATTTAAAAGTCTCTACGAATGTGCATCCTAACTAGACGGAGCCTTTTCATAGAAAGCCGTACTTGAAAAACCGCGCGATGCCGTTTGTACTGGACAAACTGGGTGACGTTATGTCTCTACCGCACCTGTATAAAGATGCATCAAAGCTCCGTCAAGGTCGGTTGGGTCTCTTTCACACTCTCGACGTTTTTTCCGAAATGAAATGAAATGAAATGAAATGAAATGAAATGAAATGAAATGAAATGAGATGAAAATTGTTTATTCAATTTAGGTCCATACAGAACACTTATGAATGTCAACATGTTTACCACTGGTTCGGAATGTAGTTTTCTGCCAAGAAGACACCAGCAAGAAACTCAGCAGTTACTCTTTTAAAAAAGAAATGTTTTACAAAATGTCACCATTAACTTAAAATATAGTACAATGTTTGTGTTACTAATATGGCCCTAAATTATTGTCATTCAAAAAATCGTCTATTTTATAATAGCCTTTCTTCATTAAACAGTTTTTTATATACAATTTAAACTTATGTGTGGGCAAGTCAATAATAATCTGAGGTAACTTATTAAACATTTTTATGCTCAATCCTATAAATGAACTACCAACCTTATGGAGCCTGATATTTGGAACGGCCAGTCTGTGCTTATTTCTGGTGTTAAGGCTGTGACAGTCAGACTTCTTCGAGAACAGATGGAGATTCTTATGTACGTACATAAGGCAATCAAGGATGTATTGAGAAGCCACGGTAAGTATGTCGATTTCTTTAAACAAATCTCTAAGGGAGTCGCGCGATCTAAGGCCATAAATGGCGCGGATGGCTCTCTTCTGTAATACGAAAATAGTCTGTATATCAGCAGCTGATCCCCATAGTAATAGACCATATGACATGATGCTATGAAAGTAGCTGAAATAAACCAGCCTCGCCGTTTCAACATCAGTTAGTTGTCTTATCTTTCTAACTGCATATGCAGCAGAACTAAGTCTACCTGCCAGGACATCAATATGGGGACCCCATTGCAGCTTAGAATCTAATGTGATTCCTAGAAATACTGTTGAATTTACGAGCGCAAGATGCTCATTATTTATGGTTATATTTGTATTAACCTGCCTCACATTTGGCATTGTGAATTTAACACATTTAGTCTTTTTGGCATTAAGTAGTAAATTATTAGTTGTAAACCAATATACCACTTGTGAGAGTGCATCATTTACGTCGTCGAATACTTGCTTAAGCCTATCAACTCTAAAAATCAGAGAAGTGTCATCGGCAAACAATACAGTCTCACATAGGTCTTTTGTAAAGTGAGGAAGGTCATTAATATAAATTAAAAAAGTACGGGTCCCAATATGGAGCCCTGCGGCACTCCCATGAGTAGAGGGGCGCCAGTAGAATTTATTCCATTAACACTCACTTTTTGGATTCTACAAGAAAGGTATGATTGCAGTATTGAAAGTGCATTGTCTGAGACACCATAATGCCGTAGCTTCATTATTAAAGTTTCATGGTTAACACAATCAAAGGCTTTTGATAAATCGCAGAAAACACCAACAGCATCTTGCTTATTTTCCCACGTATTGAAGACATGTTTCATTAGTGCCACTCCTGCATCAGTAGTGGATTTCCCTTTAGTGAATCCGTACTGGTTATTATGAAATAAGTTATTTATTTTGAAGTGAGCTGCTAATTGAGTGAATATTATTTTTTCAAAGATCTTACTCACTGCTGGTAATATAGATATTGGTCTAAAATTTGATGGGTCATTTTTGTCCCCTGACTTATGCAGTGGTACAATTTTACTAAATTTCATTAAATTTGGAAAGTGACCCGTATCTACACATTTGTTAAATATAATAGCTAAATGTGGGGCAATAGTAGATATAATAGATTTTAAAATTTCTGTTGAAATACCCCATAGGTCCTCAGTTTTTTTTAACTTAAGGTCCTTAAATGTTTTTATAATTATATGGTCAGTAACATGACTAAAGCTAAAAGTAGCTTGACACTTCTCCACACATTCTTTCAGCAGGGACTCAGCAAGATGTGGACAAGAATTTAATGACTGAGTAGTAGTGATTGCTATATTGGAGAAAAAAGATTCAAATGCGTCCGCTATTTCAGCATCAGCGTAAAGATTTTTATTATTTATTTTAAGAGAGATCTTGGTATCATATGATTTTGTTTTGCAAGTCTCTTTATTAATTATACCCCAAGTAGCTTTAATTTTATTGCCAGATTTACTTATTTTTTCTTTTAAATAATTTGCTTTAGCAAGTGCACAAACTTTCTTAAATATTTTAGAGTATTTTTTTACATATTCAAGCATTCTAGTGTTACTAGAAGTTGCTTTAATGGAGTATAATTCAAATAATCTAGTTCTACTTCTATAAATTCCCTTTGTAGCCCAGTCACTAAATTTCATCTTAGTATTGTCTACTTTAAAAGTTTTCTTTGTAAATATAGTATCAGATACAGATTTTATCGCACTGAATACTTGTTCATACAGTTGGTCAATAGTATTATTATCATCAAGTGGTAAAAAGGAAAATTTTTCTTGAATTTTTTCTTTAAAATTTTCCATTCGATTTACAGTAATAGGTCTGTATACAAATGTCAATGAAGAGGGGGCATCATGATGTTCAAAGACTACTTCCTGCCCACTGTGGTCGGAATTTATAAAGTTTATTATAGATTTTGTGATTGGTTCAGAATCACAAAAAATATTATCAATGCAAGTAGCTGATGTAGGAGTTACTCTAGTGGGTTCAATAAAAAGATTGTTTAAATTAAAAGATTTAAATAGGTTTAAAAACCGAATGGAGTTTTGTGAACTTTCTAAAATATTAATGTTAAAGTCCCCACATACAACTACTTTCTTGTTACAATTACACACTTTTTTCAGAACATCTTCCATTGTGGTTTCAAATAAATTGTAATTACCTGAGGGTGGTCTATACACACAAATAATAATAAACCGCTCCAGTTCTGCACAAGATAATTCAATAGTTCGTTCAATAGAGAGTGACGTAACATCTTTACGGCATTTTGCCTTTAATGAGTTATTTAATAAAATAAGTGACCCACCTCTAATAGCGGACTCCCTTGTGAACGAACTAATGACTTTATAGTTATCTATACTAATCAATAATTCACACTGTTGTAACCAGTGTTCTGTTATACATAGAACATGTATATTCATTTCTTTAAGAAACAATTCCAATTCTAGTTCTTTGTTAGAAAGACCCTGAATATTTTGGTGAATAATGTTTAAAAAGTTGGTCTTTCTATTTGTCACTAAATCTAATTTGCTAGAGTAATCCTCTATTGTCTTAAGGGATAATTTAAATTATTATTCGGAACTGTTTCCGAAGTCTGATCATACATGTCAGTATTATGCTCAATAGAAGCAGATTGAGTAGCCAAATTCTTGGCTGAACATTTAATATAATATGATAGCGACAATGCTATCTGTCGTTTATACAATTTTGGAAGATAACATTTATCTTTTGTCCAAATTAAATTACATGTCAAACTTGAATTTATGTCAATAATATGGAATTTATTATTATTACATGTCATTAAATTCATACGAAGATTTAATTTATATCTATAGTCATTTTCTGACTGTGTTAAATTTTTTCCATAAGGAAGTGTAAACATCACAATTTTATTTACATTTAATGCAGTCAAGCTGTCAAAGCATTTAATTAATATTTTTTTATTTACATTTCCCCTGTTGGCAAACATAATAATAAGGGTGGTATTTTCTTTAAACTTGTATAAGTTGATTTTTTTTATAATATCACAGAAGGATGCATTTGGATAACAGTTGTTTGAAATTGCTTGTCCCAAGTAGTGACTCAATATCAGGCCCATATTTGTACCCAGCTCATCACTAAACATAACTACGTCGTTTTTAATAATAGGTTTAGATAGGACGAAGGAACTGTTGGAGTTTGTTGCGCTGAACGAATGCCGTAGGTTATCACAATTTGGTTGTGACAATGATGACTCACACTCCGGCCGCGAACCGTTCAACAAACTACATAAGCTATTATTGTTATTGATACTTACTTCCGAGGTGTTCATATGATTCTTCAAAGCCAAAATGTGTTCGTCATTCTCCTTCTTGGAACATAAGTACCTACTGGTCATGTTGTCCAAGGACTCCTTTAGTGAAAGTATTTGACTTTCTAATTGGTTGATGTTTTTTTCATAGGAAGTGATGTTATTATCCAACGTTAATGAATATAAATCTAATTCATCACCCAAACGCTGCCTTTCTTTAATACATTTAATCTTATTGTATGAGCATTTTTGTTTCTTAATTAACTTTTTAGTTTTATTTATATACCTATTTAATCTTACATATTTTTTAAATTTATTTTTGCTGCAGGTAGCAATTCCCAGTGCTGGGCTAGAAGAGGGGCTATTTCCACTGGTTAAGTTTATAGTTGTGGTTGGTTTTTTGTTACCTGCATCAGAAATAAGACAGGGTGGACTGCCTATCAGTTCCTCAAATAAACACTGGGTTTGGGCCGCCGCAAAGTCCTGCTTCTCAGTCTCCAGGTCGCTGATGTAGTGGCGAGCCTCCTCTAGTTCATGGCGTAGTAAAGTGACACGCCTGAGGTTATGGACGTACTCCACAAAATGCGCGTGTTGTCTAGTTCCATGGGTTTATACCCGCTGTTCACCCTCTGCTTGTTCACCCCGCTGTCCACCCCCTCTTTCAACCAAGAAGGGGTGGACAGCGGGATTTTTTTTAACAAATGTTTCACTGTCCACCCGGGGTGGACAAACAGAGGATGGACAGCGGGAATAAACCGTTGCATGCAAGGCTGTTTTAGCCAATGTTGAAAATAGTAAGTAATGTATGTCATATTAAAGTTTCACATAAAATTAATTGTTTTTAAGATGACGTCACTTACTCTGCGAAAAACCGTAGACTTATAATGCCATCTCAGGATCTATGACCAAGACCATGGACAAAAACTAGCATACGTGTAATGCGACGAATCAGTTTTTAGTCGATTTGGTTTTAGTGGGAGAGCGTCGCCGTGTGGTCCCCGGTAGAGTAGAATAGGCCACCCACACTCTTACCGAGGTGTCGTAAAAGGCGACTAAGGTAAAGCTGCTGGCATGATCATCAGCATCCCAGAGAAGGAAAACTCGGCATTTATATCAAAACCCTCGCCAACCCGTCTGCCAAGCGTGGTGAGTATGGCAATTACTCCTCAAGTGATTGAGGGAGGCCCGTGCCCCAGCAGTGGGGACGTAAATGGGCTGATGATGAGGGAGAGCCACGTTAAGGCGTTTATAAGTTTAACCACAATGTCTATATATGAAATAATGACTGTAGTTTGTAGTGTTTTCCAATAAATAAGTCAAAGGGCTGACTCGATCCGAGTGATACCTGGGCTCCACAAAAAATCTAAAAAAGCGGCTCCTGCGTTTTGTTTCGCCGAGTAAGTGAGAGTGATGTAGGCTAATCAAAGAGATTTATTGAGATGGTAATCTCTGGTCCGTCTGCTCTACTGCAATTAAGTGTGTCACAGAAAAACATGGATAATAGAGAAGAGTAGGTTCTCAATTCAAAGCTAGAATATTGTTAAGAAACCTTTGGAGTGCAAAAAAAAATCGGCAAAGAGCGAGTTGGACTCGCCCATGAAGAGTTCCGTAGCAGCAAGTAAGATAAATGAAAGGTAAATTACGGCTGACGGTTTATAACGTATCAAAAAAAAACTACTTGCTAGATTAGTAGTAGTTAGTTTTCATGGTAATGTATATCATATATTTTTTTTAATTTTATGATTCTTTTACTATAGAAGTTAGAGGGGGCACACACATTTTACCACTTTGGGAGCGTCTCTTGCGCAAAGTATTAAGTTTAGAAAAAATATATATTTGAAACCACAACATCATTTTATCACACGTACGGTTTTGATAAAAAAAATATTTAGAGTTTCAGTTCTGATGGGTTATTGGCAAAATAAACCAGGATTTCTTCCTTATTATGTGATTTATTGTTTGAACGACGTAAGTAAGTTATACATGGCAGCCAGCCTAGCACACAGACAGAGAGAGATGCAATACGACCAACAAGAAAGGTTACAACAACGCCGCTCAGCGTCGGCTTTCAGTACTACATGTCTATTTTAACTGTTTGGTTTATATCATACAGATAACTTAACAAGTTCTAAGTATGGGGGCGCCCTAAAAACATTTTTTTTCCTATTTTTGTGTAAAAATCGTAATGCGGCTATCAAAATACACCTATTTACCAAGTTTCAATATTAAAGTTCAGATAGCTTCGGAAAAAAGTGGCTGTGACATGCGGACGGACGGACAGACAGACATGACGAATCTATAGGTTAGGGTTCCGTTTTTTGCCATTAGGCTACGGAACCCTAAAAAGGATCAGTTTATAAACTGTTCCACTGCAGGGCAAAGGCCTTCTTCTTAGCAATCAAGTCATCGTTACTATGATGGGATTAAGCTTGCCAAATGCAGATTGGTAATCACAAACCCGAGCTGTGTTCGAAAAATTCGAAACATACTTTTCGCTCGGCCCAGGAATTGAACCCAGGACCCCGAGATCACGGTCCGGTACTTAAACCACTAGACCAACAGGACGTTGGATCAACAGTGCGTTTGGAGTACAACGCGTAAAAGGTATGTCTTGACGCTGTCTTATACAGAGGCATCTGAAAATGCCATAATGTTTCATTACCATAAACTACTTTACGAAAATACCTATAAACATTTACCACAGTAAATAAACTCAAAGTCACCATCGGCTATATTACAAATAACAAGTTTCTCATACTCCTTTGAGAAAGAAAACCCCCAAGTTGTGTTCATACACAAGTTGTATATCTGCATTTGTCAGAACTCAATTTGTAACAAACAGCCGAACTGTAACTTGATTTCAACACTAAGATTGTTACAGAAGTAGTTGCGAGTTTATCGGGGGAGGGGGGAGGGGAGGAGGGAAATATATCTTTTTGTGGAGGGGATGTCGGGTCAAGGGGACAGGCGATTGTGTCGCTAAAGGAACTTTGCGGCGACTATATTAACTAGGTGACTATTACACCGTTCCGTAGACTTTTGCCCTTGAAGTGATAAGGAATAAATCAGATAAATTCGTATACATGGCCCACTGCGATACAGTAACCGAAGGCATCACATATATATACTTTAATTTGATTGAAAAACTACCCAGACCTGTCAAAAAAAAGTTTCAAAAACTACCCCCATCCCCCCCAAAAACAGCCCTGATCAGTCAGTCACCGTTTATAACGTAGGAGAGCCACGTTTCGAACGAATGAATGAATGAATGGACCGGCTCGACCGGAGTGATACCACAGCTTTCCAGAAAACCAGCGTGAAGCCCCATTGTGCTGTGTTTCGCTGCGTTAGTGAGGGTCCGGAGGCCCAATCCGGGGGAAAGGGGGCCATTTTGTCACGTTGTCCTCAGAAATTACTTAGCCCGATGAGGACAACGGACAAAAATATATAAATAAATATAACTACTTATAAATAGGTGGGGTTTAAATAAATAAAAAGTTAAATCAATAAAAAAATACCACCGTTTATTATAGAACAGTACACATCATCTAATATTAAATTCTAACTCATCGGCAGAGGCCGTATAAAAAAAAGGTTCGAAGTCTTTATATTTACTACAATTATTGCCACTTCTTTTGGGTAAACAATTTACTCTAAATTATATTACCTAATGAAAGTAAGTTCCTCTATTCAATTAAATACCACCAAAATAAATCAAAAGAGGAGATCTTAATCTGGGGACTACGGGCACAGGAAAATAAATAAAAGCGCCGACCTGTTCTGGGGTACTTCACCTGTCCGGGGACATTCCTCACAAGCAGGAGCAGGTGCACAGGGACAAAGCTTGCTGCCAACGTTGCCTTCTTATGCTTGAAGCGGTCAAAGCTTGTTCGTTATAGGTCTTCTAAATTCAATAAATCAAAAGGTTGGCAGCGCACTTGTGACTCCACTGGCGTCGCGGGTGTCCATGGGCGGCGGCATTGCTTACCATCAGGTGACCCGTCTTCTTGTCTGCCACCTATCACATAAAAAAAATGCGCGGACATTGATTATGGCTTAGTTCGGCGTGAGACATGGACAGACTATGTGTGCGAGAGAGACATACAATGCCTAGCTAGTCAGCTTAGTAAAAACGATACAATCCAACGATTCTTATTATTAGGATCACTTCGAGGCACTTCACTGCACAAATAAACACCAAATTTGAACACTAAAAACCACTAGACACTAATTTAAAACCTATAAATTGCATCAGCCCATGCGGCTTGTTTTAGGCCTACCTGCCGAATCTTTTTTTTTTTTTTTGATGACCCAGTGAAAATGCACCTTATGCACGCTGAGAGGGGCTCTCCTCCGGGCTAGGTCTCTGCTAATCAGAGACCGTCCGGAGGCATACCCAATAAAAACACTGGGGCGTTTCCATCCCCCGCCCAGGAAACACTCAGACCGGGGTGAGGACTGCCACGGGGGCTTCATCCGCCGCCCGGTCGGGGCGAAGAGGCTCGCCAGCTCGGCCTCTCTCCCACTCAACCTCCCAGGTAGCACCCACGCTGCTGGATGCAGTGCAAGCACCACCGAGAGGAGGACTGCGGGCACCCCTCCCCGCACATACACTGCTGGTTGCAGTGCAGTGCGAGTTAGGGACAAACCCGCAGGCCTTTAACATAATAACGCGTCGCAGAAACCGACTCCGCTGGCTGCGGAACCGGGGAAATCCGCGACGCAAACAACTCCGACCTACCACCGCAATCCGCTGGCTGCGACCTTGCGGCGCAGGTCCCCAAACGTGGGCCTTGCGGCCACTGCGCCCGGAAGCGCTCCACTCTAGGGGGATGCCGACGTCAAAGCGCCCCGCCGGAAAACCGCCGCGCAACCCGCGCGGGCGGGGCCGGACACAGCATCCCCAGGTCCGAAGACAAAATGGCGCCTGCAACCCCGCTGTGCAATGGTTTAACCCGCTTTCACGGGCCCTAGTGCACCGTCAGGGAACGACGCGAAGACGCCGGTCCTCAGACCCTCGGCGCGACAATGTAGGCCCTGTAGCGAAGTGCGCTTCAGCGCGGTCGCACGACAGGGCCGGTCCGTCGGGTGTGCATCCTTCGGCTAACAGGTAGCAATCCACGAATGAATTACTACCCGTCATTGCCCAGGAAAAACCGTGCCCCGCGGTAACCGTTTCTGCCTAATACCAACCGAAGTTGGAATCAGGACAGAACTGATTACCAGCTGGTCCACTATAGGAGGTAGATGCACCTGAGTCCCCTACCTGCCGAATCTCCATTATAATAAAGAATAGAATAACTTTAAAAATAATATTGGTTCGTAGGTAGGTTAAGTCATCGGGTGTCAATAAATTGTCAACATATTTCTCTATAATAAATAATATTCTATATTTAATATTTGGTCTGGGTGTTTCGTATGTATTATAAGTATGTATTTACAAAAAAAAAAGTATTATATGTATATATTTGTAATCCCACTGTTGATTCTGATATCCGTAACACCGGTGCTTGAGCTACCTATCTCGGAGTTAGATCAATGTACATATGTGCCCCGCCCGCATAGTACAAACATTTGTGTGCATGAACATGTCTGTTTGTATTGGTCTGGTTGTTATCTATGTATTATAAGTATGTATTTACAAAAGAAAAGTATTATATGTATATATTTGTAAACCCACTGTTGATTCTAATATCCGTAACACAGGTGCTTGAGCTACCTATCTCGGAGTTAGATCAATGTATGTGATGTTGTGATATATTTATTTATATTTATGTGATGTTGTGAAATATTTATTTATTCTCAGTTTTTTTTTTTGTTTTGTTTTTTCTACTTTTTGTACATAGTGTGGCACAGGTAATAATGCGCGCAGTTATTTGATGGCGCCACTGTCGCTTATGATAATATTGGTTTGGCACCCGCGAATGCGGACTTTTTGTATTGATTTTTTAAATTTAATTTTAATATTTATGAATTTATTATGTATCTCTGTGTTATTATATCTTTGTTTTTCATTTTCTTTTTACTTGTTTTTATTTCATGTCATTCTTTAGTATTATTTTTTTCAATGCAAAGGCGTCACCCAAGGTCCAGTCTGAAAACCAGCGCTGCAGCTGCTGTGTGTGGCAGTTGCAGCATATGCTGAGGCAGAGCCTTGTTGGCCGCAACTCTTTGTCTCTGTACCTTGTTTTCTCTGTTTTGTTCTATGTGTAATGTGTTGTGGTCAACAAATTGTTTCTTATCTTATCTTCTTATTTTACATTAAAATATTTGGCTTGATTAGAAAAGTATCGCTCGGTGTGACAGCCGCCCGAAACTTCAGCAACCAATTGCAACCAACCGATCCTGTCCAAGAAGCTTTCGGTGTATTAATGAAAGCCAATAAAGACGGGGTTGTTAGCAAAAATTGCTAAATGAAAAAAGTTCGCTGGCGAATTTGTCACCGATAGCGATCGGCTCCTGGTGTAATGTTGAGAGGGAAAAACGTACCTTTTTCTTTTTGGTGTTAGTTTGTGAAGAAAAGTCAGGTATTTTTATCTTGTAGAATATATGAGTAGAAAAGTGCGAGAGAAGAGCGTGGTGGGAGAGCCACGCTTCGGCATTAACGGGCCGGCTCAACGGGAGTGTTACCACGGCCTCACAGAAAACTGGCGTGAAACAGCACTGGGCTGTTTCGCTGCGTGAGTGAGGGTACCGGAATTCCGATTCGGGAGAAAGGGGGGTTTACATCCTCACGTCGTGAGGAAATCTGCACGTTTCGGATAGTTTCTGAAACGTATAACCATGATTTAGTTGGTCAGGGCACATTAGCGACGCTAATTGTTTTTTTTATGTCATAGGTGGCAGAGTCAAATTGTTAGCAACTGAACCGGATATCATCCGGATATCAAAAACACTTAAACTATTTATTTAAAACTTATACTTAACTTTTGGTTCGATTGGCATCTCTAGTGTGTTCTACCCGTGACCTTATGTACGTGCGGTGCTAGCCCGTAGTCAGGCATCGCAGACCCCACAAGCAGGGGTGAGACAACCGCCAAGTCCGTCCACGCCATACGAGTAGGCGATGCGCCTAACCAATAAATGATGCGAACCTCTTCGTGCTCGAGTCCGGCTCGCGCTTGGCTGGTTATAGTTTTGTAGCAAAAAACAACTATTAGGTACCACGAATAAGCTACTAGATTTTATACGAAAAATAAAAAGCTAAACTGAATATGGAATGAGAAAAACTGTACGAATAAAAATTTCAAATTCACAGAATAATTCTTTTAAATTTCCTATCGACGAAGAAAAAGAAAACTGCATTTTTAAAAAGCAATATTTTATTAGTATCGGCAAAGCTTAGGAAGCATTAAACTTGTTACGAGCGCCACGGGAAGCAGGGGGGCATTCAGTGAGTGACACAGTGTTCATAGATAGTTTATATTCAGTGACATATTGCTCACATTTAGAGCCACAGCACACCATAGACATCTAATAAGGCGTTTTTTAAAAAATAAAAGCTAATAAAATAATAACTCAATAGATAGCGCTTAGCAGGCGAAAATGGTTCTGTTAATGTCAATTCCGTTGACTACGTACTATTTAATTAGATACGGATTTTTAATTAGACCAAGTAAACTGACATATGTCAATTTGTCATTCCCATACATTTGCAAAATGCGAAATGTCAAAAGGTATGGGAATTTGACATAAGCAACTGTCAAATCACTTTGTTTAATTAAAACTCCAACTATTGATACTTAATATATACTAAACTGTAGGTATGTATGTTTTTTTTATTTTTTATAGCCACGGCTATTGGCATTTCTCTGCGACAATCGAATCCGGGACGTGGTGATCTGGCAGAGAACCAAACTGATTGACATAGCTTACCGGATTAGCAAGTTGACGTGGCAGTGGGCTGGCCATATCAGCCACAGAACTGACAACAGCTGGGGTAAACGAGTTCTAGAATGGAGACCAACGTTAACGTAGTGTAGAGTGCGCACAGGCCAGATGGAGTGACGATCTATGCAGGATGACTGGCTGGAGCCGGATGCGAGTAGCCAGAGATCGATTGGAGTGGAGAATATTAGGGGAGGCCTATTTCCAGCAGTGGACTGCAACAAGTTGATGATGATGATGATAGTTTGGCAGCTTTTTAGGGTTCCGTAGCCAAATGGCAAAAACGGAACCTTTATAGACTTGTCATGTCTGTCCGTCTGTCCGTCCGTCCGTATGTCACAGCCACTTTTTAGAAGCTAAATGCAGCGACCACACACTCCACACCACACACTTACCAACCGTGACCGTAGAAGAGCCACGCTTCGGCATGAATGGGCCGGCTCGACCGGAGTGATACCACGGCCTAACAGAAAACCGGCTTGAAGTAGCACTGTGTTGTGTTTCATGGCCCGATCTGGGGGAAAGAGGGGTTTAAAGGTTGGCAGCGCACTTGTTACTCCACTGGTGTCACGGGTGTCTATGGGCGACGGGAATCGCTTACCATCAGGCAATCCCTCTGCTCGTCTGCCACCTAAAAAAAAGAAAAAACAAAGCGTGGGTACGGGAAGCGTAATCAGGTGGGAAAGGGGGTTAAAAGGTTGTCGTCTCACTGATTTTAAGAGTTTCCATGAGCGACGTCAATTGATTACCATCAGATTTTACTGTCTGCTTGCCACCAATCACATAATAAAAAAGATTTACCGCCTATTATTTGTACTGTGGCAATGGTTTGACTAAGTTGTTTATATCTTTGAACTCAAATGTCGTTCATGTTTCCCTGTGTACGAGAATATTATTCCAGTTCTATTCAAAGGGGTTTAAAAATGAAAAGTGGACTTTTGAAAAGGGGAAAAGCAAATCGGATAGCGCAAAAGAAGTGTGTTATTTATTTGGTGGCAAATGGGGACTTTTGTAAAGCTACCTTTGATAACATAATAAATTATGTTAGGTTTTTTAAAATGTGATATCACCTAATGGTAAGCGATTGCCGCCGCCCATGGATACCCGCGAGACCAGTTGAGTCACAAGTGCGTTGCTAACTTTACACTCACACAGCGAAACACAGGGTTTATTCCCGCTGTCCATCCTCTGCTTATCCACCCCGGGTGGACAGTGAATTTTTATTATTTGTTAGAAATGGGGTGAGCCCCGCGTCTCATAGCCACTGCGACCAGTAGATGATCTATTGTGGCAGCCCCGTAACCTATTACAGCACCTCATGCAGCTCCAGTTCCAGGATAAACCCGAGAATGGAGCTGATGGGGGAGCTTTTGATCTCGTCTGCTGAGATCATGTGTGCTCCTAGGTGCCGGCTTCTGCAGCGGTGCAGCGCTATGCACTCGCCGAGGACGTGGATAATCGTTTCCTCGTCCTCGCGACAGAACCTGCAGATTTTGGTATCTGAAAGGCCCATGTTGTGCAGGTGCTTGTTTAATTTGCAGTGCCCTGTGAGGGTCCGAGTGAGTGCCCTAACATGTCCTCTACTCAGTTTTATTATTTCTACAGCACGTCTCTGATCTAACGCCTGTATCAACGCCTTAGACTGTTCTAGTCGAGGTAGTCTTTTCCAATATTCAGTGCTTTGCTTATGCTCCCACTCTTTTAACTCGAACCTGACCATGCAGGCTGGAACGCCACTTATTGGTTCCGGTCCGAGTAGTGGGCTCTCTGCCCCGGCCTTTGCTAGCACGTCAGCGACTTCGTTGCCTCTGATATTGCAGTGTCCCGGTACCCAAATCAGATTTACGATGTTGGCATTGCCAAGCTGGCTTAGGAGCAGGACACACTCGCTAGTGAATTTGGAGTCAAGTTCACAGGATGTTAACGCCTTGAAAGAGGAATAAACCAAACACAGCACAGTGTTTCTTCACCTCAGTGTTTCCGGTTTTCTGTGAGGCCGTGGTATCACTCCGGTCGGTCCGGCCCATTCAAGCCGAAGCGTGGCTCTGCCACGGTCATGGGTAGGTGATGTATCTTCCCGTTTGAACTACTAACACAAATATATATTATAAGTATTCTCTCTCTCAGTATGCCACCCAAAAGGCCTTCAAAATGCCCAGTCAATGAACGTTGAATAATAAAAACCCCACCAGAACAGCTCAGAAAGTTCGAGAATAAATCTCTAGCGGCAGAATTTAATCATCTGCAAACTAGCCAGCCGCCCGGGGTTGCTTGAATTATAACTGAGCAAACTTGTAAAACAGTACATGAATCTGACTTCCGGCGGCCATTAACAATGCAGGAGAACTTCCGGCCGGCCATTGTTAGGTAATCTGTAGAATTTGAATGGAGGTTGATGTAGACAGTTCATTTTTAAATGAATTCACCCTGGGCAATCTGTGTGGTTTTATGATGTTAATTTGAAGCGGACAAGTGTTTGATAGGTTATATAATAAGTATAATATAATTCTCACAACATCTCATACGTTAACCTGATTCCGTACTAAGTAGCTTAAGCACTTGTGTTACAGATATCAGACAACAGAGGAACACAAATATATACTTAAATACATATATTACACCCAGACACCGAACAAACACAAGTGTTCATCGCACGAATGTTTGTCCAGGGTGGGGATCGAACCCACGACCTTTGGCGTAAGAGGCAGGGTCACTACCAATTGCGCCATCCGGTCAGTGTTCTAATAGGTTATTATGAAAGTTTCAAATATGGCAATAGACTGGCCAGTGGCCATACCTGGCGAAAAAACTTAACAAGCAGAAGAGTTCTGTCACCACTGTGACGCTGCGGATGGCTCAATTAAGCATACGCTCGCTGTATGTCTCGCTTGGATGGTGGAACAGAGACATCTTTGCGCCACCATTGGACTGGACTTGTCCCTGCCGACTGGAATAAGCAGTATGGTCAAGGATAGGGTCGCCTGGGAGGCGGTTTCTTCTTTCTGTGAGCGTATTCTGCTCCAGAAACCTTTTAGCGTATTTTTTACATGCCTTTAATCGGTCGAAAAATGCTGAACGCTAAATTATGTGGAACAACTGTACTATCTTTGGGACTTAATAATAAATTACGTAACAGTCTAAAAAATATTATTGACATAAATTTATTTAAAAATAAACTAAAGGCTTATCTACTGGATAAAAGTTTCTATACTATTAAAGATTATGCAAACGATGTATTATTGGAAAATAGATTCAATAAATTAAGTGGCATTTAAATAAGTAATTGGGTATTATATTTTTTTTTTGTTACCATACATATAATTTAAATTTTTAATATATAATTCAAGTGTTTTCAAATTGTATGTATTATTGTAAATTTTATTTCCAACACAATGTATATTGTTTTAATGGAATAAATGACTTATGACTTATCATGTACCGTGTTTCTAGTAAATAAATATTCTTATTAGTTTTCGCCACCTCGTGGAAATTGTGAAAAGCGTTCACACATTTTAGTTTGGAAGAAGAAGAATAAATTTTGATTTGTTTAACACATCACAAACATAATACACGAAAAGAAAAAACAAAACAAAGAGACACTTTTCCGTGACATGTTATCAAAATGGTTGCCAATCAGCTGTTTTATCACGGCGGATGGCCATGACGCTGGTATTCTGTGGGAACCATTGAGGTAGAGAGGGAATAACCGGCTTATACAATTTCTATAACAAAAAGTTTGGCGGTCCATCGCGCTGTTGATCGGCGGTACATGAAAAACCGGATGAAAAGGCCAAAATTTGGAGCAGTCTTTGTCCATAAGTGGACTGTGACAGATTGATAATGATGGTGAGGTCCCACTTAAAATCTCGCGACATACATTCTTTTTTTTTATGCTAGAGGCGGACAAACGAGCAAGCGAGTCACCTGATGGAAAGTAATCATCGCCGCCCATGAACATCTGCGAAATCAGAGAGATCGCTAATGTGTTGCCGGCCTTTTTTTAAAAAAGAGTACGCTCTTCTCTTGAAGATCCCTAAGTCGTAGCCGTCCGAAAATACTCCTGCAGCCAAACCGTTCCACAGAACTGAGGTACGTGGTAGAAAGTTCCGGGAGAAACGCACAGTATTAGACCGCCATCCATCGAGATGATGAGAATGGAATGACAATCGCTTGAGAGTTCTATCAGTATTCTATCAGTATTTGCTATCGTGCCATAGATACACAAATGAAAATAAAGTTTAAAAATAAAAACCATACTACTAAAAAAACATGGAATTAGAAAAACGAACGCTTTAAACGGAATGTGCCATTTTCGGTTAAAAGGAGAGAGAGAGAACCGGCCCTGACGCAGATTCTATACGGGTGCAGTAGAGAAAGAACGTCGCCCAGCACGTCAAGTATGGCTGTTTATGAAAAGGCACAGTCTGCTTAGAGTATATGTCTATGCTAAAAACACGCTCAAAAAAGTACGGAATAAGAAATTAATAATGTCGTATTGCCGTGGTCGAATGCCACTTAATGGTTGTATTTTATTTTTATAATTAATCTTTTTTGCTAAAGGCGATACACACCGTATTTGTCCAATTATGATAACTAGTTCAGAAGCTATGAAAGAACAGATTAACATACACACAAATATACATACATACAGGTCAAAATTAAAACCCTCCTTTTAGCCACAGTCATTTCACTTAATAATTTTTTCCTTAGTATGGGAAAAATAGTTCAGCGGTTTTCGTTAGATGGAGCTTATAAAAATCAGATGTAGATTTAAAAGTCAATCAAGCAGATAATTCGGCGTTGTTTCGGTAGAGGTCACAACGCATTTTTACAGCGCGCTAGTAAACCGTATTTCCGAAACAATGATCTCAAGCCGCCTACCCACAATAGCAATTTTAATAAATATGGGAAATGAACGATCTAGATGTTATTGGGAATTTTGTTATATAGGAAATAAAATTATTTCTGATATTTTATTATGTATGCCCCCAGTTTGTGAGTCAGTTATGCCCAAAAGACGTACAGCGCTCTGAGAGTCCAATACAACAATGCTTTCAGGATTCCGGGATAGCAACAATGGGATCCTGAAAGTGATTGCGAGCCGCCTGCCTTATTATTTAGCATATGCACAATTTTTGTAGGTCTAAGCTAATTATAAATTACTAACATAGAGTAATATATTGTTACTAACACAAATAGACTAAGTTGTGTGAAATAAATAAAAAAAAATTAATCGTCTGCCTGACTGATTCACGAAGGTGTCCGTACCACATAGCCGTTGAGTATTGGTCGTTTTCCTCTAGATGGCGCCAGCACTGGTTAGCCGACTGATGCATCAATCTCAGCATATTTAAGTTACTCTATGCTTTTTGTTTCGCAGTAGGCGGGTTATAAACAGACATACACGTAAACTTATAACACTGCTCTTGTTGTTACATCAGGGATTAACTAGATAAGTAAGAATTACAGTACATAAACGTTTCCATAATTTAAAAGGACGAAGCATCTAAACATTTAGCCTCGCAGATTTCACAGGAGAAACGAGACCCGTCCTTGGCTCATTTGAAACGGTCTAAAACTCCGCGCGCGACACAAACAGGCGAATACATTAATTCAAACTAGATATGTTCATATAACAAGGCAACATACAGACATGGAAAATTGGGAACTGAAAGCAGTCTAATTCCAAGGATATTAAAGCTATTAAGATTAAGCTGCCAAAATCAATATTTCACAATTGTATCTTTTCTTGCGGAAACGTGGACGGAGAAAGCCGATCGAGACCGCATCGACGCCTTTGAAATGTGGTGTTGGCGAAGGATGCTCCAAATTCCATGGACTGCTTTCCGTACAAACGAATCCATTCGCCGAGAACTCCACATTAAAACGAGGCTGTCCACCACTTGCCTGAGAAGAATCCTGGAGTTTTTGGTCACATAGCCCGGAAAGAGGGACATAATCTGAAATAGCTGATGGTCACCGGCATGGTGGATGGAAGGAGACCGAGAGGTCGTAGTCCTATCAGATGGTCGGACCAAATACGTTCGACGCTGGACACCAAGCTGTATGACGCCCTCCACATTGCAATAGACAGACATAGATGGAGGTCTATTATAAAGAGCAAACTTCCACTGGAAGAATCACGACCCTCAGTAATGAGGAAAACGACTCGAGGAGGAGGATCTTTTCTTTATAGGACTGACCTGTTGAATCACTTGGTAATGTGACTTGGACCTTAACTCTTCTTCCACACCACCGGAGGACCAATGAGGAGGTCATTAGTCCTCCGGCGCCCTCATTCATTCGGTGAAGCACAGCGCAAGCGCTGCTTCTCGCTAGTTTTCTGTAAGGCCGTGGTATCACTCTGGTCAAGCCGATCCATTCATATGAGCTCTTTCACGGTACAGACTTTTGTTGCTCAGTGTATGGATCAGAAGTATATGGTTGTATTCAGAATGTTTGGGCCTGTTCAAACTCCTCATCTTATTTAAATCGAACCAAGGAAAGCGCGAAATTCTAAATTTGAATTTGGCACCAACGTCGTATAACCGGAGTGAATTCTGTAGTGAACTATGTTTTTCTTTTGTTTATTTTTTGGGGTTCTCACGTTAGGAAAATCGTGGGCAACCGCTGTGTGCGTCTTTTGTGCGAAATTAACAAAATATATAATATACGTTGTGTTACGTTGTGTCTGGACTGTTTAAAGCTCAGGTTTAAAGTGTTGTGAACGTCAGACGGCGCCGTCAAGGAACTTTTCTCATCATCAATAAAAGTCGCCGGACGGCGACTGGTTGCATGTACTCAATGGACGATCGTCTAGCTACATTATTCTGAAGAATCCTGGTAAGTTCGATTTGAATTTGAACAGGAACGAGAACTTGTCCGCGTCTATGTCCCTTCCATAATTTGGTAAACAGTCGTATTGTGAATTGAACCTCCACCTAACTAACCTAACTTCACCCACGCGATTATACCTCCCTCCAGGAACTTAGTATTTTTTTGGAAACCCATCACCCGTAGCGCTAACATAAGTTTTGGTCCTATTCGAGCCTAATATTTGGCATAAAACTCCAGCTTTAATATTCTATGGAAATACGTAAAATTCTATAAATATTTATTAAAATAATTTCGATCTGCTAAATTATAACTTGTTGTCATAATTTTGTACTAGAGGGCGTTACGGGACTTTGAATGTGCCAACTTTATTAAAGTTATTGATAAGTCATCTAATTAATTACTATTTTAGCAACCTCTCGTATAAGTTTGTTGTATACATACTAAATTTATTGCGATTCATTGAAAATCGTTAATACTACTTTGCTAATCCGCTTTAATTTCGCACGTACGCATCAGTGTCTCCATCCTAA
>CM032488.1:99573-120942 GCA_019059595.1 Marasmia exigua
CGGCCTGCAGCAGCTCGTCGCGCAGCCCGCGCCGCGCGAGCCGCACCACGACGCGCCTCGGCCGCCCGCCCGCTTCCTTCACTGGAGGGCCCACGCGCTCCGCGAAGACGATGTCCCGCTCTTCCAGCTGCACGCCCAGCCGCGCGGCCAACACAGTGACCGACTGGGCTACGGACGTCCCGCTCTCCTCAGGCAGCTGCCCGATCTCGAGGTCTGACAGCAGAGCCTCCTGGTCGCGGTCGTTCAGTTCTTGCTTGAGCTCCACGATGGTCTGCTCCAGCTCGGCTGTCCCACCATGGCCAGCGGTGCCCGGCTCAGCCTGTTCCAACGCGTCAAGCCTGCGCTCAACGCTATCCATCCGACATTTTAAAGCGCCCAGCAACTGGGTCATCTCCTTGCGGAACTCCCTCATCTCCGCCATGAAGACTGCCAGCTCTCCATCTCCGCAGCCCCCACGGCCGAGAGCATCCGAAGGCGTCCCCTGTTTTGGTGGAGACGACTGCACAGCACCAGCAGCGGCGATCGGCTCGTCGTACAGGCCTTTCACAGGTGTATGGTTGTTGTCACCCTTACGCACATTCTTCTTGCAGTTCGGGCACGACCAGTCTTTCCCGACAGGCGCGCGCTCTGGGATCGCAAGGCAGGCCCGATGATACTTAAGTACGCACGACGTACACGCAACGCCCCCTGTCGCCGCCATAAATTTACCGCACGCACCACAATTGACCATGGTGACGGTCTTCCGCTACTCGTCGCTAGATGGCGTCTCAAGCAAATAAAGCAGAGCAAAAGGTTCAGACTTGCGACGGGTTTGTGAATCGGTGTCTAGTATTACCGCTAGGTGGCGTGTGTACTATTGCCCACTAGATGGCGCTGGTTGCGGTTGTAAAAGGGAGGCAACTGGAGAAGCCGCTAAGCAGATTTACCCTCGTGAAGAAAAAATCCAGTTCGCGAGCAGCAGATAAATTGCGATTCCAAAGCACTCTTTGCAAGAATACTGAAACCCACACTCGTACAGTTCGCAGTCACTACAGGGATCCACCAAACACAGTCACGGAACCAAACAATACGCAGAAGCAGACGAAACTTGATAGAAAAACAGCACAGTGACCTCGCAGTATGGCGCACGAAACGTCACTCAATTAGCGTCGCTAGTGTGCCCTGACCAAATAAATCATGGTTATACGTTTTAGAAACTATCCGAAACGTGCAGATTTCCTCACGATGTGAGGATGCAAACCCCCTTTCTCCCGGATCGGAGCTCCGGTACCCTCACTCACGCAGCGAAACATAGCCCAGTGCTGTTTCACGCCAGTTTTCTGTGAGGCCGTGGTAACACTCCGGCTGAGCCGACCCATTAATGCCGAAGCGTGGTTCTCCCACCACGCTCTCCCCCGCACTTTTCTACTCATATATTCTACAAGATAAAAATACCTGATTTTTCTTCACAAACTAACACCAAAAAGAAAAAGGTACGTTTTTCCCTCTCAACATTACACCAGGAGCCGATCGCTATCGGTGACAAATTCGCCAGCGAACTTTTTTCATTTAGCAATTTTTGCTAACAACCCTGTCTTTATTGGCTTTCATTAATACACCGAAAGCTTCTTGGACAGGATCGGTTGGTTGCAATTGGTTGCTGAAGTTTCGGGCGGCTGTCACACCGAACGGTACTTTTCTAATCAAGCCAAATATTTTAATGTAAAATAAGAAGATAAGATAAGAAACAATTTATTGACCACAAAACATTACACATAGAACAAAACAGAGAAAACAAGGTACAGAGACAGAGTTGCGGCCAACAAGGCTCTGCCTCAGCATATGCTGCAAGTTTTCAGGCTGGACCTTGGGTGACGCCTTTGCATTGACAAAAATAATACTAAAGATTAACATGTAATAAAAACAAGTAAAAAGAATATGAAAAATTACATATACGAAACAAAGATATAATAACACATAATAAATTTTTAAACATTAAAATTAAATTAAAAAAATCAATACAAAAAGGCCGCATTCGCGGGTGCCAAACCAATATTATCATAAGCGACAGTGGCGCCATCAAATAACTGCGCGCATTATTATCTGTGCCACACTATGTATAAAAAGGAAAAAAGACAAAACAAAAAAAATTGAGAATAAATAAATATTTCACAACATCACATACATTGACCTAACTCCGAGATAGGTAGCTCAAGCACCGGTGTTACGGATATCAGAATCAACAGTGGGATTACATTTTTAGGGTTCCGTAGCCAAAATGGCAAAAACGGAACCCTTATAGTTTCGTCATGTCCGTCTGTCCGTCTGTCCGTCTGTCCGTCTGTCACAGCCGATTTACTCGGAAACTATAAGTACTACAGTGATGAAATTTGATGGGAATATGTGTTTTATGAACCGCTACAAAAATATGACACTAAATAGTAAAAAAAAGAATTGGGGGTGGGGCCCCCCATACATGTAACTGAGGGATGAAATTTTTTTTTTCGATGTACATACCCGTGTGGGGTATCAATGGAAAGGTCTTTTAAAATGATATAAAGTTTTCTAAAAAACATTTTTCTTAAAGTGAACGGTTTTTGAGATATCAGCTCTCAAAGTCGTAAAAAGTATGTCCCCCCCCCTCTATTTTTATAACTACGGGGTATAAAATTCTAAAAAAAATAGAGGTGATGCATGCTAATTAACTCTTTCAACGATTTTTGGTTTGAACAAAGTATCTCTTATAGTTTTTGAGATAGGTTGATTTAACTGTAATTTTGGTTAAGTTATTGTGCTTACACTGAAAACGATGGCTGAACCTTATAAGATAGATCAAAAAATATACTACAGTATTGTACACCTTTAAAAATCCGCGATGATATAAAATCTTTATAATGTATATTTGCTGCTACGGAACCCTTTGTGCGCGAGCCCGACTCGCACTTGGCCGGTTTTTTTTTTTTTTTTACTGTAGATAGGTAAGCGTTTGACCATATTTCACTTGATGGTAAGTGATAATATGGTCTAAGATGTAGCACGATTACCTAGAAGATACCTATATACATATAATACTTTTTTTTTTGTAAATACATACTTATAATACATACGAAACACCCAGACCAAATATTAAACATAGAATATTATTTACTATAGAGAAATATTTTGACAATTTATTGACACCCGACCACTTAATCTACCTACGAAACAATATTATTTTTAAAGTTATTCTATTCTTTATTATAATGGAGATTCGGCGGGTAGGGCTAAAACAAGCAGCATGGGCTGATGCAATTTAAAGGTTTTAAATTAGTGTCTAGTGCTTTTTAGTGTTCAAATTTGGTGTTTATTTGTGCAGTGAAGTGCCTCAAAGTGATCCTTATAATAAGAATCGTTGGATTGTATCGTTTTTAACCCTGCTATTGCGTGTCGAGTGAGTTGTCTCGTGACAACTTGCTTGGGCCAAATAGAGTCTTAAAACCTGCGATTGCTTTTAGAGTGATATCCGCTGAATCCGTAGGTCGATAAAATGTAAAACACCGGCGTTTTATTGAGTGACTGTGACTTTGACTGACTTCGACTGTTGACTACCTACTTATTCTTAATAAGTTACTTGATATTGGCGAATTATCTTCGGGTAGAGCCATAATAAAAAAAAATCAATTCTATATTATAATGGGAATCAGGATTATGTTCCTTGATGTAATGTGGTCACTGATGTGACCGCATGGTGCCACGCGTGAGCCACGCCCTGCCACGCAAGCAAAATGAAAATTAATAAAGGTGCGATTTAACATTGCTAGAATCTGAAAGAACCACCAAATCATGTGTCGTGTCGTGTGATGTTCCATTTGATTTCTCTACCGAGGGAAGGCTGGATGAATTTACCTCTCTCCTATGTGTATATGGGCAGCCCCCCCGCTTATCGTGAATAATGAAAACTCTGTTTCTCATTTCATCATAGAATAAACCTTGAAGAAGTGCATCACGCATCACGGCACTTGGGAACGAAGAGCGCACCAGCTTAAAGTGTGTATCAGCCTATATACTGTCCCACTGCAAGGCAAAGGCCTCCATCATAGAAATCAAGTTATCGCTACTATGATGGGATTAGGCTTAAACACGCTTGCCTAATGCGGATTGGTGATCACAAATCCGAGCAATGTTCGAAAAATACGAAACATACTTTTTGCTCGACCCGGGAATCGAATCCCGGACCCCGAGATCACGGCCTGGTACGTAAACCACTAAACCAACAGCAGAAAGTAGATAAAGATAAATAAATAGATACTGGTAGATAAACAGGTTATGCTCAGAAACATGACATTATAAAAGGGGGAATTAAAGATTGGCAGCGCACTTGTGACTCCACTGGTGTCGCGGGTGTCCATGGGCAGCGGCAATCGCTTACCATCAGGTGAACCGTATGCTCGTCTGCCACCTATCACATAAAAAAAATGCGCGCACATTGATTATGGCTTAGTTCGGCGTAAGACTTGGACAGACTATGTGTGCGAGGGAGACATACAATGCCTAGCTAGTCAGCTTAGTAACGAACTCTTCGATATCAAAAAACGACGTCAGATAGAGTTATGTATAAATTTATTCTGTAACTTATAGAGACCAGTAGAGTCAATGAGCGATGGTAGCTCAATGGATACGAACGCGCCTTCCACGCATTGAGATTCGAATCCGAGCATGCACCAATGATTTTTTCACATCTATGTGCGTATTTCTACCATTACCATCTGCTCGGCGGTGAGGGAAAAGATCGTGGGGAAACCTGCACGTTTCGGAAGAAGTTTCTGAAACGTGTAACCATGATTCAATTGGTCCCCCAGTTAAAGGGTTGCGAAGGTCAGACGGCACCCACTCTCCTGAATCATGGTCTAAGCGGACCCCGGGCTCCAAAGTGACAGCTTTGGATTCAACCGGAAATTACACGCTAAGATGAAGATAAGAGAAGTAGAGTCAAATATTCCATTTGACTCAGAATAAATAGCACGTACCTTGAACTCGTGAAAGATGTATCAGAGTGGACGGTACCGAAATACGGAACAGACACAAGTCTGTTCTGTGACCAAGTATCTATAATATATAAAGCTATATGACGACTGATTCGCAAACTTTTTTTTTATGTGATAGGTGGCAGACGAGAAGACGGGTCACCTGATGGTAAGCAATGCCGCCGCCCATGGACACCCGCGACACCAGTGGAGTCACAAGTGCGCTGCCAACCTTTTAACCCCCTTTCCTCCGGATTGGGCCTACGGACTCTCACTAACGCAGCGAAACACAGCACAGTGGGGCTTCACGCTGGTTTTCTGAAAAGCCGTGGTATCATTTCGGTCGAGCCGGCCCATTCATTCATTCATTAATTCGAAGCGTGGATGTCCCACGGTTTAAACGGTGACTGACTAATCAGGGCTGTTTTTGGGGGGGATGGGGGTAGTTTTCGCAACTTTTTTTTGATAGGTCTGGTTAGTTTTTCAATCAAATTAAAGTATATATTTGTGATGCCTTCGGTTACTGTATCGCAGTGGGCCATGTATACGATTATCTGATTTATTCCTTATCACTTCAAGGGCAAAAGTCTACGGAACGGTGTAATAGTCACCCAGTTAATATAGTCGCCGCAAAGTTCCTTTAGCGACACAATCGCCTGTCCCCTTGACCCGACATCCCCTCCACAAAAAGATATATTTCCCTCCTCCCCTCCCCCTCCCCCGATAAACTCGCAACTACTTCTGTAACAATCTTAGTGTTGAAATCAAGTTACAGTTCGCCTGTTTGTTACAAATTGAGTTCTGACAAATGCAGATATACAACTTGTGTATGAAAACAACTTGGGGGTTTTCTTTCTCAAAGGAGTATGAGGAACTTGTTATTTGTAATATAGCCGATGGTGACTTTGAGTTTATTTACTGTGGTAAATGTTTATAGGTATTTTCGTAAAGTAGTTTATGGTAATGAAATATTATGGCATTTTCAGATGGCTCTGTATAAGACAGCGTCAAGACATACCTTTTACGTGTTGCACTCCAAACGCACTGTTGATCCAACGTCCTGTTAGTCTAGTAGTTTGAGTACCGGTCCGTGATCTCGGGGTCCTGGGTTCAATTCCTGGGCCGAGCGAAAAGTATGTTTCGAACTTTTCGAACACAGCTCGGGTTTGTGATTACCAATCTGCATTTGGCAAGCGTGGTGATTAAGCTTAATTCCATCATAGTAACGATGACTTGATTTCTAAGAAGGAGGCCTATGCCCTGCAGTGGAGCAGTTTATAAACTGATCCTTTTTAGGGTTCCGTAGCCCAATGGCAAAAAACGGAACCCTAACCTATAGATTCGTCATGTCTGTCCGTCCGTCCGTCCGCATGTCACAGCCACTTTTTGCGAAGCTATCTGAACTATAATATTGAAACTTGGTAAACAGATGTATTTTGTTGACCACATTACGATTTTTACACAAAAATAGGAAAAAAATGTTTTAGGGCGCCCCCATACTTAGAACTTGTTAAGTTATCTGTATGATATAAACCAAACAGTTAAAATAGACATGTAGTACTGAAAGTCGACGCCGAGCGGCGTTGTTGTAACCTTTCTTGTTGGTCGTATTGCATCTCTCTCTGTCTGTGTGCTAGGCTGGCTGCCATGTATAACTTACTTACGTCGTTCAAACAATAAATCACATAATAAGGAAGAAATCCTGGTTTATTTTGCCAATAACCCATCAGACTCTAAATTTTTTTTTTTATCAAACCCATACGTGTGATAAAATGATGTTGAGGTTTCACATATATATTTTTTCTAAACTTAATACTTTGGGCAAGAGACGCTCCCAAAGTGGTAAAATGTGTGTGCCCCCTCTAACTTCTATAATAAAAGAATTATAAAACTAAAAAAATATAGGATATACATTACCATGAAAACTAACTACTACTAATCTAGCAAGTAGTTTTTTTTGATACGTTATAAACCGTTACCTTCCATATATCTTACTTGCTGCTACGGAACTCTTCATGGGCGAGTCCGACTCGCTCTTGGCCGATTTTTTTTGCACTCCAAAGGTTTCTTAACAATATTCTAGCTTTAAATTGAGAACCTACTCTTCTCTATCCTCTAATCTTATCCATGTTTCTGTGACACAATTAATGGCAGTAGAGCAGACGGACCAGAGATACAATCGCTCATAGACACCTGCTACACAAATTAAATCCCTTTAATTAGCCTACATCACTCTATCGCTATGACATGTCCTTTTATAAACGAGGTTTGAAAAGATTTCTTCTCTCACGGTAGGCAGCGGCATGACTGTGCTCCGGGATTGTTGATGTCTGTGAGCGGCGGTTACCGTTTACCATCAGATGGGCTGCAAGCTCGTCTACCTACTATAAGCAATAAAAAAAAACCACTCGGCGAAACAAAACGCAGGTGCCGCTTTTTTAGATTTTTAGTGGAGCCCAGGTATCACTCGGATCGAGTCAGCCCTTTGACTTATTTATTAGAAAACACTACAAACTACAGTCATTATTTCATATACAGACATTGTGGTTAAACTTATAAACGCCTTAATGTGGCTCTCTCACTAAAACCAAATCGACTAAAAACCGATTCGTCGCATTACACGTAATGATAAAGAAATATACGATATATTAATGTGTGATGAGTTAAGTCGTTTTGACAGGACACAACTATGCAGCGTAGCTGCGCGTAGTACCTACGCTTGACTCACTCACGCTTATGTCATAAAATAGGTTTGTCTCTCTCTTCCAATATCGTACAACTTTAAACCAATGTGTCATAGAGCTGTGAGTACGTGTGCATGCAGTTGTGCATTTTTCAGTTTTCTGATTGAAGGGACGTGCCGTATCTTCCGCTATTTTGTATTAATCTAAGCTTGACGCTGATATAATTATTTTATCTGTCGCACGGCAAGTAATAGTACTCGTTTGTCTACTGTGGGAGAGCCACGCTTCGGCATGGGCCGGCTCGACCGGAGTGATACCGCGGTCTCACAGAAAACCAGCGTGAAGCAGCACTGTGCTGTGTTTCGCTGCATGAGTGAGGGTATCGGAGGCTCAATCCGGAGAAAGGGGGATTTAAAAGTTGGCTGCGCACTTGTGACTCCAAGTGTCGCGGATGGGCGGCGGCAATCGCTTACCATCGGGCGATCCGTCTGCTCGTCTGCTGCCTATCATATAAAAAAAACTTGATAACATTGCTCTCAAACGCAATGCAGATATGACAGACAGTTCACTCAAATCCTCGTCTGGAGTTTAAAATATGGTAAAATGCAACATGCAGGCATATCGGATGGAACGTTATAAATCGCAAATTAGATCTCGAGGCTTTGCAGGCTTCTCGTATCGCGCACTGGTATGGTATGCACGAATACTTACACAGAACCGCGTTTATGTGACTGGGTTCCAGAGATGTTTTATTTTTAGAAGTTATAATGACGGATACTCTTCAAAAGGGTTACGGGTACGGCGGCCAATCTCAACGACCAGCCACGTACGCAGGATATATTATAGTGCTCAAGTGTGTGCGCAAACACAAGTGCACTTTCTATTCCCTTACCCTCATATTCCGAAGGGACACTACTGTGACACGATCGGAGAGGGATCGGGTACAGGACCATCAGCTTAACGTGCTTTCCCTCCACCCTCAACTTAGCCACAAATGTTTGACCCAACCCGGGGATCGAAATCGGGACCTGTTGCGCAGCCGTTGCTTTAAAGTGCGACTCAATAACCACTGCACCACCGAGGCAATATAATAGTGCACAAATGTATGCGCAAACACAAGTGCACATATATATACCTATATATACACACTAGGTACACAAGGCTGACGTCCGTGGCACTCACTCAGCTGGCCCTACTGAAAATCCTTTTTTAGGGTCATGACATAGGCTGAGTGGGGGCCATTTATGTTGGAGGTCACAACACACAATATATTATATTTGCACTGCCTGGTTATTTGTACTCATTATTTTGTTTTTCCTTTGTTTTGTTTTGTTTTTATTTTCTGTATCTATTTTTTTTTTCTTTTTATTTGTTTGTTCTTTTGTAACTAATGTTGTACTCGTATGTAGTCTTGTGATGTCCAAAATAATATTTTTTTCTTTCTTTCTTTCATTACTTATTCCCTTACCCTTATATTTCGATATGGTAAGTGTGATGCGACCAAAGAGGGATCAGGCGTAGGACCAACGTATTGACGTGCTTTTCGAGATGGGGCGGTGCAAGACCGCTCAATTCGAGTCTTAAGGGGAACTCTGAGAATAAACTCAGGGTACAGGCCGATCCGGAGATCGAACCCGGGACTCACTAGCCATTATGCTACCGAGGCATTTGATAATATTTTAAATGTAAATATCCAGTGGAGGCCACGTACAGGAAGTCGCAGCCGTGGCAGCCCCCCACAAGTTGGACCAACAAAATCAAAATCAAAATCAAAAATGTCTTTATTCAATTTAAGTCATACAGAACATTTATGAATGTCAAATATTATGTAATCTACCGCTGATTCGGAATGTCAATTTCTACCGAGAAGAATCAGAAAGAAACTCAGTAGTTACTCTTTTCAAATAATATGGCAATTACAATATTCATTCTTATACAAATTATTATTACAGTGACAGTATGATATACAATGCTTATAATCAATATCGTTTAGATAAATCGTCAAAGAAAAAGTATGAAATAAATTATACATTAGAGGACAGGCGAAGAGATCAACATGTCCAAGAATCCTTATCATTCAAATACGATCTGGTGAAGGTTGCGGGAATCCATTGGATGCGGGCGGCACAGGACCGATCTGTGTGGAGAAGATTGGGGAAGGCCTATGTCCAACAGTGGACGTCTATTGACTGAAATGATGTTGATGACATAATTATAAATTCGTAATAATTTTTCATTTAGCCGTGCGGTCCCCGGCAGAGTAGAATAGGCCACCCTCACTCTTACCGAGGTGTCGTAAAAGGCGACTAAGGTAAAGCTGCTGGCATGATCATCAGCACCCAGAGAAGGAAAACTCTGCATTTATATCTAAACCCTCGCCAACCCGTCTGCCAAGCGTGGTGAGTATGGCAATTACCCCTCAAGTGATTGAGGGAGGCCCGTGCCCCAGCAGTGGGGACTTAAATGGGCTGATGATGATGATGAATTTTTCATTTAATAGTGAAACTCAAAAGTCCTTATTTACTTTCACTTTCTGTAAAATCCATCAAAATCGGCGGAACTTACTTAGACTGCCCTTAAAGAGAACCTACCACTTATGGTTCAAATAATGTAATCAGTATTTGCGGTGTTATATGAATTCTAATGAATAAATAGTTTATCAAATAACGACATGAAAATTCAACGGCTTCAAACCAGTCGGCCGTTTCAAAAAATCTCCTGCGGATCGCTAAAGATGCGAGGATATGGTATCTCTTGTGAACTAATCCAGTGAGGAACGTACGAAGTAAAATAAATAAATATTTGCTTTCGTAAACTCTGAAAGTGGAACAAGTGGCTTGAACATTATTAGACTACAAGTTGTTCATAATTCGACGTTTTACTTATGTTTTCACAACCTGGGTTACCAGATATATCGGCACGGCAGTGGCCCCGCCAAGTCGTGCGCAAAGCAAACACTGCCGTACCATTCTTTACTGAAACCATTTCGCCGCATATTTAGGCTCCTACTTTAGAACCTCCGGATAAGACCAGAACGCAGAAATTTTTGTCATTCGTTAAGCTATAATGACCTACTTTTAATCGTACATTTCAAGTCTGCATGTCATTTAGTTGCGAAGTTAGGCGAAAGCAAAGTTTCCCATTTTCAACCGACACTCACTCACTCATGATCATCAAAATAGAGCTAGTACTTCCCATAATCTGAGAGTGCTAAAATTTGGCACAGAGCTAGGATTTAATGGCCACATAGAAGGAAAACTATAAAAACTAGGATAAGCGATGACCTGAAGTACCCTGGTTTAAACCAACTGCATAAATGACTGCATAAATGAGTTCTCCTATACATAAAAATATAATCATACCATTTATACGCGATTGGTGGCATCATGATTTGTTGAATAAGATTTTCTATAGTTTCCACAAAAAAACCGCTTTCAAAAACTACGAACTAAAAAGTGTAACAGTTTTAACACTTCATACACTAAATAACATTCGAGCAAAAGTGTTCTTGAAGTCAGCGACCAAGGCTATCTTGTAATACTTCATTCAATTATTCAACAGGGATTAGGACATAGCTCGGGTTTGTGATCACCAATCCGTGGTGATTAAGCCTAATCCCATCAAAGTAGCGATAACTTGATTTCTATGATGAAGGCCTCTTTGCCATGCAGTGGGACAGTTTATAGGCTGATACTTTACTTTTTATTCATGAGTATTATTGAAATACGCTCTTCTGGAGATAGATTGATGCAGTGATGTCGTGAAGCACCTGGTTTTGTACCCTTGTGTACCCTTCAACGGCCAAGTCACACAACATTGACTATAAACAATAGATAGATAAATAAAAACATTTATTTACTGAAAATACGATACATCACATTTTACAGATAAGAAAGGACGCAACAAGTATAATTATATAATATTTAAACAAAGAGGAAAAGAAACAAATACAATCTAAAACAGAAAACAAAACATTACAAATATAAAAGGATACAAACAAAAAAAATTAAAAGAGAAATAAAAAAAAGCAATAATACGGCTTCTCAAGCCGGGATATAAGTATTTGCGTACATGTGTGTGTGTGTGTGTGTAAGGTATGTCGCTATATATATGTAATAAAGAAATTGCAGTAAGAAACCTTAGACTTGGCACGACTTTGTCGCTTCATTACTTTTTAGAGATAAACAATCAGCTCCATCGAGACTTGGCTAGTTTTTTACAGAATGTTTCGGTGGGATAATAATTACGTAAAGCCTTAGTTATACTTGAAGCTTATTATTCAAATCTAAGAAATCCTCAATAATCGGTCCTTGGGTGTTGCAGATGTTCATGAGCGGCTATGATCACTCACCATCAGGTGTGCCGTCTGCTTGTTTGTCCACTATGGTGTTGGAAAAAACTTAAAATAACAATGTAAGAACCCGTGTCTGTATATGTGTACTATTTATAAAGAGGTAAATCTTACAGACAGCCGAAACGTTTATAGTTTTCTGAAAACACGAAACTCTTGCGCGATTTAATCGACACCTAGCGTCATCTATTGGTATAAAGTGGAATTATTGTCCCGAACGAAGTGAGGGGGGGCCACTAGTTAAATATAAATGTATCTCAAAATAATTTGAGCCGATCAAAAAATAGTAACAGAACATAAAACAATGATTTACAATATGCTTGTCGGTCTCTTTTCTTCATAGCTTTAACATTCAAAATAAATATAGGCTTGCTGTCCCAAATCTTAGACTTAATGAGATTGGAAATTCATTTGCATTAGAATGTTCAATAAGTTACCTTAAAATATTATTGATTTACCGGAACATAAGGTAAAGTTGCACGTAAAAAACTGCCTAATGCAGTAAGGCTACTATAAAGTAAATGATTATTTAAATGATAAGGATTCCTGGACATGTTGATCTCTTCGCCTGTCCTCTAATATATAATTTAATTTCATAATTTTTCTTTGACGATTTATCTAAACGATATTGATTATAAGCATTGTATGTCATACTGTCACTGTAACCATACTTTGTATAAGGAAATTTTAATTACCATATTATTCAAAAAGAATAACTACTAATTTTTTTAACTAAATAACACACTTAAAATTTTCATCTCGTGTTCAGGCGGGACTCGTACCCACACCTTCTACAATCCGGGTGAATTTTCTACCAATTAGACCACTGAACGCATTATTAAGCCGACGAAATTTGTAAGTGCTTGATTCGAAATTAGCTGTCGATAGTCTCATCAATATTGTAAGCATAAAAGATTAAAAGAGAATTTAAAATATTGCTATAAAAATATCAACTATTGATTTAGCAGTCTCATCTTAACTGGTGGTCAAATATTTGTAATAATATTTCCACTGGTATTGTAAATATGCTTACAATATTGATGAGACTATCGACAGCTCATGTCGAGTCAAGCACTTACAAATTTCGTCGGCATAATAACGCGTTCAGTGGTCTAATTAGTAGAACGTTCACCCGGATTGTGGAAGGTGTGGGTTCGAGTCCCGCCTGAACATGAGATTAATATTTTAAATGTGTTATTTACTTAAGAATAAATTGCAAAAGATTGCTTTAAAAAATATCAACTACTGAGTTTTTTGCTGATTCTTCTCGGTAGAATTTGACATTCCGAATCAACGGTAGATTACATAATATTTGACTTTGATAAATGTTCTGTATGGACTTAAATGGAATAAAGAGATTTTTTATTTTTATTTTTGATTCTCTTTGTCTGTTTTGGGTATAAATTCAAAGTTCCACCAAAAACTGTTATAATCTAAACGCGACCCGTAGCCGCTTCGTCGTAGTCACATGTTCTGTTACGAGTGCTACGTCGTAGCAGACTACGAATCTGGCGACACCGTCCGTAGCCCAGTTAGCCGTTGCAACTGATGCAATTTGTTGCACCTCCAAATTAATGTCCCACTTGTGCACGCCCGGAAATTAATTAAGTCACTTTATTAAAGTTACTTAGTTAGGTCACAAGTTAGGTGTTTAAGTAAGCGATGGTAGTGAATAAGAGTGGGTCAAAACCCAAACATTAACACCTCTATATTTTTCAAATCCATGTGCCTATTTCTATTATTAGCTTGGCAGCGAGGAAAAACATCGTGAGGATACCTACACGTTTTTTGACAGACGAGCAGACGTATAACCTGATAGTAAGCCATTGCCACCGCCCATGGACATCCGCGACACCAGTGCAGTCAGTCATAAGTGCGCTGCCAACCCTAACCCCCCCCCCCCCCCCCTTTGGCCACAAATTTTTGACCCGACCCGGGGATCGAACCTTGGACGCCTTCCACCTCCCTCTGGGAGGTGACCCCAGAGGTTTACCCACTAAAAACGCTCCGAGGCCCACAGCTGTTGATATAATAGACGGGGCCCACGGTGACTCTTCAGTCCGTTAAAATCCTTAGACCCCTAGCGCAACCGTCGCTTTAAAGTACGACGCTTTACCCACTGCGTCAACGAAGCAGTCATATCGATTATCGATCGATTCCCATACAAATTTAAAATGGATGTTACTGCCTTTGCATCTGCATATTATATGACTTTTTCGGGGTTATTTTTTTTAATTTCTAATGAAATTCCACGGACACTGGTTCCGTGCCTAAATTGTGCTCGTTTTATAAGTGTTACAAATTATTTTTAAAATTTGCTCCGCGATAAAATTATACTAAATTAAATTACAATAACAATCTTAAGTTTAGGCAGTCATGCATGGTTAATGTTACTAAGATGTATTAAATATACTGTCCTTATTATTATTTTTTTCGGGGTAGGGGGTTTGGGCCCGGTTAGCATAAGGACCTCAGAGGGGGATTCAGGGGTATGTTAGTAATTTATCTTTTATTTGCAAGCTTGTCCCTAACCGCGTCATCGCCCCGGCGAATCGCCATTTTGAGTTTGTTTCTTCGGGATCAAAAGTATATTATGTCCGTCCTTTGGGTTTAAGATACCTCTCCATAAATTTTCAGCCAACGACTTCCTTTTATAAATACCTATAGATTTTAATTATCATGACTAACATGTTGTGTTTGGTTACTTTGTATAGATCGCCTGTTAAAGGGTTGAAATAGATCATTGTGTATTAAACCCTTAACTTACAAACTCCGTAATTACTACGAATATTACAATAACAAGCCCATCAAAGACGCTTTACACCGCCCATCTATCACAAATGATTAAACTAAACATGTTCACACAACAATACACCAAGCGTGAGCCTAGTGTTGTAGCCGAACATCGACAACGATAACGATATCGATAGCAAATAATCGAAACGATTAAAATACTTTTTAGGCATAGCAATTTTTAGCAATATTCTCTTAATGTGAAGAGTAGGGTACACGCAACGCCTTCAATTTAGATTGTTAACAACTAAACCGGATATTATTTTAACAATTTCGAAACTGCAGCCTCTCGGAAAACACTTATACTATTTATTTAATACTTATAATTAATTTTTGGGTCTTTTTTGTACTCGAAATTTGAATTGCCGCTAAAAACGGCCACTTATGGCGTCAATCCAAATTTTGATTGCAAAAATAGATAAAAAAGTAGTGCACAATCATTAAATAAATAGTATAAATGTTTGCTTAGAGACTCGCGTTCGGAAATTGTTTAAAACAGATCCGGTTTAGTAGCTAATAATTTGAATCGATGGGTGTCGCTAGTTAGGGCTACCCGTCGCCTTGAGTAAATAATGCACTTAAAAAATTTCGACAGCCTTCGGGTTACACTTCGGTTTGGCACTTCGTAAAATTCGTCGACATACAAAGGTTTTGGGTAGCTTAGTCGGTAAAACAGTTGCCCGGTTAGCATAAGATCGTGGGTAGGAGTCCCACCCGAAGACTGTCAAAAATTGTTAAGTGCATTATTTTCTTAATCGAAACAATTGATGGAGCAGACGGAGAAAGGAGGAGCTATGTTTTGGTTCAAATGGGCCCGGTCAACCTGAGTTATACCACATTCAGAAAATTGGCTTCAAAATTAATGACTACGTTTTGTAACGGATCTCTCCTCATTTTAGCATGCAATATCTAGCTGCGTAAACATAAATAATAGTTAAAATGTGTGATGCATTGTATGTGTGTGTGTGCGTGTGCGTGTGTGTGTGTGTGTTAGTGTGTGTGTGTGTGTGGTGCGCGCTGCGAGTGGTGTAACTAATAGTCTCTTACAAGGACAATCTGTAACAAGCATTCAATCATAGCATCATATTACCTACCTATTTAATATTTATTGAAGTCACCCGTAAGTCATTTACTTTGTTCTTAAGACTTTTTGATAGAACTTTGGTTTTTTTTATGACATAGGTGGCAGACGAGCAGACGAAGCGATTGTCACCGCCCATGGACACCCGCGACTCCAGTGGAGTTACAAATGCGCTGCCAACCTTAAAACTGCCCTTTTTACTCCAGATGGGGCCTCACACACGTAGCGAAGCACAGCATAGTGCTGCTTCACGCCGTTTTTCTGTGAGCCGGCCCATTCATGTCAAAGCGTGACTCTCCCACGTTCAGGTTTGGTATTGCCAAAAGTTTGGTATTGTCGATAGGATTGTATAACCCAACTTAACTTTTTTTACTGAACTATAGGTAAGTTTATCGATAAACACTCAACCAGTCTGTTACACATCACTAGTCGAGCGGTTATTGTGATATAGATTAGAGACCGCCGCAGAAACCACGGCATTTAATCAAGCCATTATTGTCGCATTGATAATGACGTGCTTGCAACATACGATGAACATACGATGAAGACCATAGTTCACAGGACAGGTGTACTATGCCCGGTACTGTCTATTTTACTATACGACATAAAAAATAAGTGTATAAGCTGTGGTATAAGGGATTTTTACCATATAATAACCTCCAACCGATTTCGGCTAAGGCGGCCAATCTCAACGATCAGCCACTTACGCAGGATATATTATAGTGTTCAAGTGTGTGCGCAAACACAATGGCACTCTCTATTCGCTTGCCCTCATATTCCGATGGGACACATACTGATGTATGAGTACAACGCAAGCGACGTTAAGGCATCACCTCCGTTTGCACCGCCATACTGGCCCTCGAGATGCTTCTTCACGCTTCGTTTGAAGGAATTTAAAAAACCAAGTACTGTTGTACTTGGTTGGCTTTAGGTGGCTTTAGTCTGCGTCTATACTACGACCTGACAGGACGCGTTGCTCGTCTATATCGAAATACTTTTTTCAAAGATTTTTTGTTTACAGCTATATTTATTTATTTATTTATAATATACTTATTAATAATATATTTATATATGTAGGTATGTATATAATGCTTATGTTATAATAATGTTAAGTAGTGTGTAGTTATTTTATATTAATGTTTTTTCTGTATTTATATCAAAACCCTCGCCAACCCGTCTGCCAAGCGTGGTGAGTATGGCAATTACCCCTCATGTGATTGAGGGAGGCCCGTGCCGCGCAAAAATGCGACGCGCTTCGTCCCTGCAGCATAGTGTCCTCTATATAAAATGCTTATGTCCCAGCCATCTGGTTAAATAAGCCATCCAAACACATACAAATAATTATATTAGAATGAATAATTGAAAGTTAGCCCATTCGAATGTCTGATCAAAACTCAGATAAGCTATTTCCGCTTTTCTCCACTGCAGCTCAACATGGCGTCAAAAAAATATGGCGTCTGCAGCGAAAATAGACGTGAGAATTATGGTTCGATTATCTTGTTTTTATTATAAGAAAAGAAATTATATAATTGGCAAACTAGTCTTTAATCATGGACGTGCCAATAATAGTATGTCGTCTGTTTGGGTTGAGTGATTTTAGTTCAAACAACTATCGGCCTAGACATCTAATTGGATGATGGTGGCGATAAAGATTCAGTCTTCTGGTTTAACGTCGCGGTTAACGATGGCTAGTTGTTATTCGACGGCCTGTTTGGAACAGTGGTATTGAACGCTGCCTCTGGGGCTAGGGTTGCGGGTTCGATCCCCGCACAGTACAAACATTTGTGTGCATGAACATATCTGTTTGTATTGGTCTGGGCGTTATCTATGTATTATAAGTATGTATTTACAAAAGAAAAGTATTATATTTATATATTTTTAATCCCACTGTTGTTTCTTATATCCGTAACACAGGTGCTTTAGCTACCTATCTCGGAGTCAGATCAATGTATGTGATGTTGTGAAATATTTATTATTATTATTTTTGTTTTAACATTTATTTTCCTCGAATTATTATTATTATTATTCAACCATTTGATTGGATGCTGGCATTTGACGAACGGCCTTGGCGTCTGATTAGATGGCTAATTTAACCAGATGACTGCGACACATATAAGGTATGTATGTAGGCGGATTTTTGCGCTCCGGCCCGGGCCACGCGGCGGCCCGTCCTAATGTGCGCGTACCTTAATACGTGTTCTTAAATTTTGGGTCCTTTAAACCCCTTTTCCCCCGAACTGGGCCTCCAGCACTCACGCAGCGAAACACAGCACAGTGCTGCTTCACGCCTGTTTTCTGTGAGGCCATGGTATCACTCTGGTCTAGCCGGTGGCTCTGTATATTTTAATAACCCCGGATTCGGAAGGCTACGACCTATCCAAAGCCTAGCCTAGCCTCACAAAGTAAAAGCTCTTCAAGTGAAAATAAAAAGCAAACAAAACAAATTCACCGAAGTCCACTTTGTGAAAACTGTAAAATCACTCTGCGACTAGATTTGGAAAATCAAAAATGTCGAGTGTAGTTCCAGCGCGCCGCCAGATGTCGCTGGAGGAAATTGAGGGCTTGAGGTGCCGCGGACTGGCTTTGTGACCTTTAGGGTTGCTACAATGTTGTTTTAGCATTTTCACAATTTTTTTTCAGGTGATGGCAGAAGGGCAGACGGATCATCTGATGGTAAGCGATTGCAAACCACCAATTGAAACGCCTCCAGTGAAATCCTGAGTGAGAACCTTTTTTAATGGAAGACCCACTCTCATGTATACCACAGTTTTTTACAATAAAGAATCATGATAATGATTATAAATCACAAATCAGCTGTCAAGCTTTCCCCTTCCCAGCACAAGCTTAGTGGTCTTAACTCCAAGATTCTTTAATGGTACTATTGACATTTTTTTGTGTTACTTGTGCCATCAATGGTACAACTTACATTACGGGAACCATTGCGGATCGGTATATAGAGTAATCATAAGTCCTAACATCAGATAAGATACCAAATTAAGTTTGGCTGTATATTGTTTTACTAGTGTGCTCACTAACATTAGAATAGTTATTTACGATATTTCTACCATTTCTTCTGTTTGAGTTTCTGATATTTTAGCCAGGGTCACTTCACTTAGTACTTTTTCGTTAGATAATAATAATTATAATAATTCTCACAACATCTCATACGTTGAGCTGATTCCGTACTAAGTAAGCTTATGTTATAGATATCAGGCAACAGAGGAACACAAGCATATACTTAAATACATATATTACACCCAGACACTGAACAAACACAAGTGTTCATTGCACGAATGTTTGTCCAGGGTGGGGATCGAACCCACGACTTTTGGCGTAAGAGGCAGGGTCACTAGCAATTGCGCCATGCGGTCAGCCTATCCGGTTAGATGGAGCTTGTGAAAAGTAGATGTAGCTTTAAAATCGAGCAGATGGTTTGGCGTTGTTTCCATAGATGTCACTATTCATTTTTACATCGCGCTAGTAAAGGGTGTTTCCAAAACAATGACGTCAATCCGCCTGCCCTCATAAGGAATTTTAAAAAAGTATGGGAAATAGCTGGTCGACAAAATCGGAAGGAGTCACGATCCTCTGCAGTGAGAGAATCGATTGAAAAGGGAGATAAAATTTAAAAGCAAGGTACCTATACAGATATACAATTTACAGTTTAGGCGGTCTTATCGCTAAGAAACTATATTGTATCAAGAAGTTATTTTATTCCAACGTGAAACAGCTTTTTGTGCGTTTGACAGCCCTACACGTTGAGTGTCGAGCTGTGTACCGCACAATAGACTTTGTCGACTTGTTGAGTTGCAACTGGCATAGTTTTCGTTGCATCAGCGCGATGTAATTTTAGGAGATTTTACCTTTCACAGCACCCGCGGCATGGGGCCTAAACCTCTAGTACTAAACTAAGGAATAAACTTAGTAGAGAGTAGCCAAATATGAAATAGTGTTCCGGGAATGGGAAACTTTAATTTATAATGTGGAAAGTTCCATTTGTGCACTCCATTCAATTTGGTTTCACACCTCTACCACTTTTTGTTTTAGTACTTAACAAATGAATGTTGCATGAATGATGTATAAACGATGAATTAATGATGAATGAATGATGAACGAATGACAAACGAATGAAGAAAGATTGATGAACAAATGATGAACGAACGATGAAAGAATGATGAATAAATGATGAATGAAGAATGAATAAATGATGAAAATATGATGAATAAATGATGAATTAAGAATGAATGAATGATGAATTAAGAATGAATGAATGATGAATGAATAATAAATGAAAGATGAATGAATGCAAAATGAATCATGAAAGAATGATGAATGAATGATGAATGAATGATGAATGAATGATGAATGAATGATGAATGAATGATGAATGAATGATGAATGAATGATGAATGAATGATGAATGAATGATGAATGAATGATGAATGAATGATGAATGAATGATGAATGAATGATGAATGAATGATGAATGAATGATGAATGATTGATGAATGAATGATGAATGAATGATGAATGAATGATGAATGAATGATCAATGAATGATGAATGAATGATGAATGAATGATGAATGAATGATGAATGAATGATGAATGAATGATGAATGAATGATGAATGAATGATGAATGAATGATGAATGAACGATGAACGAATGATGAATCAATGATGAATGAATGATGAGTGAATGATGAATGAACGATGAATGAATGATGAATGAATGATAAATGAATGATGAATGAATGATGCATGAATGATGAATGCATGAAGAATGAATGATTTACTTATTTTATTTTTTATTTTATTTATTAAGACAACCAACAAGACACACACTACAACAATTCTTAAAATGAACGCAGTAAATAATTCTAAGTGCTGTCTTAATTATAGGTTGCCACGGCATGCAAGGTGGACTTATAATAAAAAAAGGAAATTACTTAACTTAAATTTCTTACAAACTTAAAATCGAATTCTAGGACTAAACAGTATACAGACTTAAACTGACGCTGGTGAAAGAGACGCAACATATTACGTTTAAACGCAAGTGGCTTATCCAAAAAAATTCAATATCAATGTCTTTAAATTGCTTATACTGACGCTGAAGCCTGTTGATGGTTGAATGGTGGCCGAGGTTCGTCTTGCTGCCCCTTATCGAAAATAGAGTATATATAAGTGGAATGTTAAGATATAAGGAATTTAACAACGATGTACAGTCTATAGTTCCGTTGACAATTTTGTGCAGAAACATGCAGTCCCGCAATAATCTCCGATCTTTAAGACTGTTCGATGTTAGACATCATGTCTATGAGTGATGAATGAATGATAGCTACCTTACGGATATCTTACATCAATAGAGTCTCAAATTCGCATTGGGTATCCTGTATTCTCACTCGGTGAAACTCAGCACAGCATTAATAAAAGCTCTAGGAAATTAAAAAATACCACCTATTCGTACAATTTTAAAAC
>CM032488.1:128801-145577 GCA_019059595.1 Marasmia exigua
TTTGCTCTAAAATTAATTATCACAGAGAGACAGAAATAGGGCAATATTTCTGACGTCAATTAGCGTTCAATAAAATATAATTGGCTTGTCTAGACATGTGTGAGGAGGTTGAATGTTTCACTGTTTTAGAAGATGCATTTTTGATTTGACTGCCTCGGTGACGCAATGGTTAGTGGGTCGCACTTTGAAGCGACGGTTGCTTGCCGGGGTCCCGGGTTCAAACCCCGGGTCGGGCCAAAATTTGTACCTGAGAGTTTCTGTTAAGAAATTCTCAGTGTTAACTCGGAGTCTGGAAGTTAGCGGTCTTGTACCCCCGTGCCTCGGAAAGCACGTTAAGCCGTTGGTCCTGCGCCTAATCCTTCTTCGGTCGTGTCACACTGGTATTCCATCGAAATAAGAGGGTACGGGAATAGAGAGTGCACTTGTGTCTTCGCAAATACTTGTGACCTATAATATGTCCTGCATCGATGGCTGATTGCTGAGATAGGCCGCCATGATCGAAATATCGGTTTGGAGGACATTATTATTATTTAGAAGATGCATTTTTATAAACGGCTCATTAATTAAATTCATATAACATTGCATACATTGTAAATATAGCCTCACATAAAACCGGCGTGAAGCAGCACTGTGCTTCGCTGCGTGAGTGAGGGTACCGGAGGCTTAATCCGGGGGAAAGGGGGGTTTAAGGTGACGGGTAGGGCACACTAGCGACGCTAATCGATTTTAATTTGTAGCTCATTAACCGGATCTATTTTAAACAATTTCGAAGTTACAACCTCTTGGAAAATACTTGTACTATTTATTAAATAAATAAATAGTATAAGTGTTTTCCCAGAGATTGTAGCCCCTTAAAGTTTGACAACGCACTTGTGATTCTACGGGTGTCTTGGCTGTCTATGGGTGGCGCAATCGCTTACCATCAGGCGATCCGTCTGCTCGTCTGCCACCTATAACATAAAAAAAAATCTGTAATTGATTCATATGGGGATTAACACGACATATATTATGACATTATGTACATATTTTGCTTAACGTTATGGCAGGCATGGTCACAAGCAGACTGGCGGTGCACGGCGTCGATTGCTGGGGCCGGGCAGTGAATCTTCGGACACCCTCACATTTTCAAATAATTTGCCACTAGATGAATTGTCAATGAAGCTTTTCCGAGCTTTTTTGTTTGCGTTAATAACGGCGGCGGTTAAAAAACTATTGTATACATAGTAACATAGCTTAAATAGGTATATATTTAGCGATGGTAGCTTAGTGGATTTGATCGTGCGCTTTCTGAATTTTTCAAATCTTTTTATTATTATACTATTGTCTTGGTGGTGACAAAAACATCATGAGAAAGGCATGTTCGGTTAGCTTCTGATGTGTAACAATTCAGTCGGACTGGTTCTGCTGTAATAGATTTCATCATCTTCATCAGCCCGGACCCATTCCTCAATATAGGCCTCCTTTCCTATACGCCAAACGATTTTGGTGATCATCATCATCAGCAACCCACACTCGTCCACTGCTGGACATAGGTGGAGACCTATGTCCACCTGTGTGTTAGGGGAGTCTAATGCACGCCACTGCTTCCGATTTTCGGCCACTCTCATCCAGCTCACACTAGCCAGCCTCCGAATGTCATCATCCCATCTTGTCGCAGGGCGTCCTACACTACGCTTACCGAGTCGCGGTCTCCACTCAAGGACTTTACGGCTCCAACGGTTCTTTGTCAGTTCTGCGGCTAATGTGACCAGCCCACTGCCACTTCAGTTTGCTAATTCGGTGGGCTATGTCGGTGATTCTGGTTCTCTGTCGGATTACATCATTTCTGATGCGGTCCTTTAGAGATACTCCGAGCGTAGCCTTCGACTTATCGTGACACTGGACGAACTGGATTTCGTCTGCCGGTTCTAGGATACCATTCGGTCAGGACTTTGCTCCACCTACCATCACCGCACCTAGCTATCTCGAATCGACGTCTTAGATTTTAGTCCTGCGACGGTTTTCAGAGTTCCGGATTCGATCTTGGAGTCAAATGTCCAGCATTTTTCTCTCCATGGCAAAAGTTTAAGCCATAGTTTCTTTTTCTTTATTTTGTTTTTCTTTCTGTTGTACTTATGTATGTGTGCACGTACGTCGCTCTAGGCTCCGCCTGAAAACCAGCGCTGCAGCGGCTTCAGTATTTATGTCATTCGTGTTCAAATTTGTGTTCTGTGGTCAATAAAGAAATCTTTATCTTTAATATAGGATATATTTATATACAATATATAAGATATATTTGACGACCTGCTTGGAACAGTGGTAGTAAACGCTGCCTTTTGTATAAGGGTTGCGGGTTCGATCCCCGCACAGTACAAACATTTGCCCGGCAGATGGTGCCCGGCAGAGTAGAATAGGCCACCCTCACTCTTACCGAGGTGTCGTAAAAGGCGACTAAGGTAAAGCTGCTGGCATGATCATCAGCACCCAGAGAAGGAAAACTCTGCATTTATATCAAAACCCTCGCCAACCCGTCTGCCAAGCGTGGTGAGTATGGCAACTACCCCTCATGTAATTGAGGGAGGCCCGTGCCCCAGCAGTGGGGACTTAAATGGGCTGATGATGGTTATGATGACAAACATTTGTGTGCATGAACATGTCTGTTTGTATTGGTCTGGGTGTTTCCTATGTCATTCATTTACATAATATGTGTATAATTTGTGTAAAATTATTATCTGAATAAATTGAATTGAATTAAATATGTATTATAAGTATCTATTTACAAAAGAAAAGTATCATATGTATATATTTGTAATCCCACTGTTGATTCTGATATCAACGCTACGTCCTTGTACGCAAAGATCTCGGAGTCAGGCTAGGCAGTCATATGTTTAATATCTAAGATATTTTCTTACATGATTGCACAGCGATAAGAAGAAAAGATGCGTCACCTTTCATCAACCGTCCTTTGAAAATGAAACAAAGCATCAGATTAATATGAACGAGTCAGAACAAGTATTAATATCGTTTCAACGTCATTGTTAAGTAAATTCTATGAAACTATAATGGATTTAACATCAATACATTGGCACAGGCTTCGATGTATTGGTTCCATGGAAATTAATTACGTTATGGATACCGCAAAAGTGCAGTCTAATTCTGGAAAAGCATTTTCAGTCTTAGTTCAGTGCATATTCCGCTCTGCTTATTAGTAATACTCGTACAAGCGAACCTACAGGTTGCGCGTGAGTTGTAATATGCAGAGGTAATTAATACGTTGCTGTGACCTAATTAGAAAGACTTTATTACGAGTTAGTTCGTCTAGATATTTAAATTAGTAAGTTTTTATACCGATGCCGAGAGGCGGTAGCTCAGTGCATAAAAACGCGCCTTTTATACCGTTGGATTTTTCAAATCCATGTGCATATTTTTACCATTAGCTCATCGGCATGAATGACTCACAGAAAACCGACGTGAAGCAGCTTTGTGTTTCGCTTGTAGGTTGGCAGCGCACTTGTGCCTGCACTGGTGTCGTGGGTGTTCATGGGCGGCGGCAATCGCTTATCATCAGGTGATCCGTCTGCTCTGGTAATCACACGCTAAGATGAGGTGGAGTTTTTAATCCAATTATAATACCCACTAGAAGATAATAAAAATACTTTTTAGGGTTCCGAAGCCAAATGTCAAAAAACCCTTATAGATTCGTCATGTCCGTATGTCACAGCCACTTTTCTCCGAAACTATAAGAACTATACTATTGAAACCTGGTAAATAGATGTATTTTGTTAACCGCATTGCGATTTTCACACCTAAATTGGAAAAAATATAAACATTGGGGGGTCTCCATACTTGAAACTGAAACTCAAAAGTTTTATTTTCATCAAACCTATACGTGTGGGGTATCTATAGATAGGTCTTTAAAAAGGATGTTGAGGTTTGTAGCATAATTTTTTTCTTAACACAATACTTTGCGCAAGAGACGCTTCCAAAGTGGTAAATTGTGCCCCTCCCCTCTAACTCCTATAATGAATTATAAAACTGAAAAAAAATATATGATGTACATAATCATGAAAACTAACAACGAAAATTGGTTTGAACTAGATATAGTAGTTTTTTTTAATACATTATAAACCGTAAACCGCAATTTACCTTCCATATATCTTACTTGGAACCCTTCATGGGCAAGTCCGACTCGCACTTGGCCGGTTTTTTTTTATCTTACAGGGGGCAGGCGAGCAGACGGACTACCTGACGGTAAAGCGATTACCCCCGCCCATGGCCACTGCAACACCAAAGGAAATCACAGTCTCAGCCTTTTCTAAAGCAATGCAATGCTTTGACTGCCTCGGCGGCGCAGTGGTTGGCGGGTCGCACTTTGAAGCGACGGCTGCGCATGGGGTCCCGGGTTCGATCCCCGGGTCGGGAAAAAAATTTGTACCTGAGTTTTTCAGTTACGAAATTTTCAGTGTTAAGACGTTAGTCCTGCGCCTAATCCCTCTTCGGTCGTGTCACACTGGTGTCCCATCGAAATATGAGGGTAACGGAGTAGAGAGTGCACTAGTGTTTGCGCAAACATTTGTGCACTATAATATGTCCTGCGTCGATGGCTGATCGCTGAGATTGGCCGAAATATCGGTTCGGATTTTGGGTAAAGCAATGCACTCTGTTGGCTATTTTTATCTTCAATTTATTACAAATACAAATTATTTATTTGCAAAATATGGGTAGGCATAAAAGCTATTAAGTCTTGTACAATGGTTCGCCATATTTGGCTAAAGACGGCATGCAAAATTGGGCCAATGTTTGTTATTATGAAAGTGGTAAATTAAATTAAATTGATTAGGCTACATTATGTGGGATACATTTAGCACTTTATAGATAGGTCACAATATAAGTAAAATTAAATTAAACTATATTTTAGATTACATTAGGATAAATAAAACCCAACTACCAAAAAAACACGCTCTAAAAAGTACGAAACAAGAAAACTGTCTCTGCTGAAATAATTATGCCGTATTGCCATGGTCGTATGCCACATTGATTTTATTTTATTATTATAATGAATCTGTTTTGCTACAATAGGTGGCATACGACCACGGCATAATAATTTCAGCAAAGACAATTTTCTTTTTTCGTACTTTTTAGAGAGTGTTTCAGCGTGTTGAGCTCGTCGGTCACCTATCCGAAAAAAAAATGTTATCAAAATGCATAGGTACTCATTGATAGCAGTATGCTTTCACTATTCAAGAAAATAGAATATACCTAGGGAACAACAGGGATGCCATTTTGATCCAGTGGTTTAAGTACCGGGCCATGGGTCCTGGATTCGATTCCTGGGTCGAGCAAAAAGTATGTATGCTTTGTGATCACCAATCCGCATTAGGCAAGCGTGGTGATTTAGCATAATCACATCATAGTAGCGATGACTTGAATTCTATGATGGAGGCCTTTGCTCTGCAGTGGGACAGTTTATGGGCTGATACCTACTTACGTCTAGGGAAAAAAAATCTGCGAAAAAAACCGCCTTTAAAAGAAAAAATATTTTTAAGCTTTTTAGTGTCTCATTTTTTGGATGAAGCCCAAATAACTAACAAACTAATTGTGAGTCCAGTATTGAAAGAGTTACCCTTTACGCAACTCCTTACCGTTGAGGAGTTGATCGTCCATCGTCAGCAGAGCCACTAAATTAACACAATCAGGCGTAAATACTGGTGCAGTATTGAAAAAAAAACCTATCGTGTTCCTTTAAAATTTAAGGGTTCCTCTGAATTTTTCCAGGATCCCATCATCAGATTCTGATATCCTTATCATGGTACCAATCCGCGACTATCTACTTTGGAACTAAAAAATGGCAAAGTAATCGGCGTTCACAAATGGCAAAGTAATCGGCGAACAAACATAAAAAAAATATTTACAAGTCGATTAAGAACCTCCTCCTTTTTGTAAGTCGGTTAAAACATGTAGTCTACATAATAATAATTCCCGGTTTACTTATGTATATAACCCTGCATAAACAAGGTAAGTTTTGTACGAAATATCGACGAATAACAATGTTCCGTGTAATAAGATAGTTTACAACGGAGAGGCAAGTCGACGAGCCTCGCGCCCGCTCATTTGCAACATATACGCAACTAATTGCGAGCGAGCGGGTTAGGGTGTGATCTGTGTGGTGTGCACATAGCTTATTCAAACAAATGTTATTTAGCCTCTAACTTGTAATTTTTGCGTTTGACTGTGTGGCGATGCGCCACGCTTTTGTATATTTACAAAAGCGTATTAATGTGTAAATTAATGTGTTGCCGTGTGGTCCCCGGCAGACTACAATAGGCCACCCTCACTCTTACCGAGGTGTCGTAAAAGGCGACTAAGGTAAAGCTGCTGGCATGATCATTAGCATCCAGAGAAGGAAAACTTTGCATTTATATCAAAACCCTCGCCAACCCGTCTGCCAAGCGTGGTGAGTATGGCAATTACCCCTCTGTGATTGAGAGAGGTCCGTGCCCCATCAGTGGGGACCTAAATGGGCTGACGATGTGTAAATTATTTTGTATATATTTTGTGCATCAATCAACGCACGGACAGTATGACCCTTTTATATGTATATAGCTTGAGGTGTATTTCACGCAGCGTGAACAAACCACGGACCTCAGCGCAATTTGGGGCTTAATTAAGTAAAGAATAAGAGCCAGTTTAGGTAACGAATAAAAGAGATTAATTACGAAGTTCTTGAGCCTATAAGTATTAACAAATAAAAATCTCGTCATCGCGATTTTCATTGTTTAGCCGACGTTGTTTTAACTAGCGCCATCTGTTGGCAGCCGCATGGAACTACCGCGTTCTTTACAGCAAAGTAAGGCGCCATTTTAACTTACTTATTTACAATGGTTTATACACAGCGCGCATGACGGGTCAGCGGCGCGCGCAGGCTCTGGTCATAATGTTCGTCCGTCGGTTGACAATAAAAAAAACGTCATGAAAATTCAACAGACTGATTTTACTGTGAATAATTTATTGTACAAATTAATCTAGCCGTTCTTATTATCTTTACTTCGTTTTCCTGCTTTTATGTTCTCCTTTTTTCTTTATTATATATGTGGGGTGTAAATATTGTTGGTCGAATTGTAAAGAAACATTTGTACATAGAGTAATTTCTTTCATACGACCACCCGCCATACTACGGCACACGTAAGGTTCTTCAACCCGTACTCATGTCTCCTCCCCGCTCTGGCGATGAGGGAGCGTCGCCTCAGGAATATTGCTCCGACCAACTGAACTGACTGAGCTAGCTTGCACTGGTCCTCATTCCACCCGTGCCCTGTGGCTAGGGGCGTTTCAGAATACTGCCAAGGTGTTCCCGGGCTGTCATAAGAGGCGACTAAACGGGCCTTTGGAGTATGTAAGCGTACCCACTGATGGGAGTAGCTTTCTGAGCATACGATTCCGCGGGGGGGGGGGGGGCGTTACCGGGTGTCCTGGTAGGTCGTACAGCGATGAAGGCCTGCATTGCGCCAGCTAGGGGTTAAGCGGCGAGCGCAATTAGCGGTACGGTCTAGTCCTGGCTGTGGGGTATCCGACCGCGATTGCACGGAGATGGATACCCTAGGGGTATTTGGTTAGGGTAAAAGTCCCACACACCACCTTGTTCCCTACATTTAGCAAGGTTAGTCCTCATCCCGCCCTACACTGCCCGCTTTCGCTTGCTCACTAAGGTACCAATCGAATGCTTATTATAGCTAGTTAATGAAGTCACAACTCTTGCGAGAGCTGGGAGCCGCCTGCGCTCGCGACGCTTCAGACAAAAGGTGATCGCAATTGTGTGCCTCACAGTACTTACTTAGTACTTCAGCACGAGTTGTAGGCGAATCGCGATGAGGTTTGTGCTTGTGAATGCGATTATACTCACGATATTGTTTTAAACTTTCATGATCGTTAGAATAGTTATTTACGACATTTCTAGCATGTACCTTACTTTTGAGTTTACGATATTTCGGCACTGTTGCAAGCGCCGTGGTCACGGAGTAACTGAAGTTTTTGCGAGTAAGTTAACAATTGGTAAAGTTTAAAATCAAAATCAAAATCAAATAATTCTTTATTTGCATAGTAATAATTTACATGTTAATAGATATATATGTTATTTATTTATTTAGTGGATTATCAACATATGAAACAGCAATACATAATTATTATCACAGTGACATAGAATTAATAATTTTAACTGCATTTACAACCTTGCGGGTAGGCGCAAACCTGTACAGTCGAGTTTTTTACTTTCATATTTTAAAAATTTATAAATAATACAATAATATCAATTTATTGGTACATGTATTAAATTATCAGTGTACAATACCTGCCACATCTCCTTAACAAATAATCACAGCACAAATTCACAAATTTTGGGACAAAGGCGAGAACAAACAGGAATGGAGTCACTGCACAGCACTATTGGTGACATGAAGGAGATGTTTGCATCCCAGCTAGCAGAGTTCCAGAGGAATTTAGAGAAAGCTGCTCCTTCTCCGACTGTTGCGACCCTGGCTGCAGAGTTTGCCGCTTTTAAGAAATTTATGGCCACATCTCTGATGCATTTGCAGCGACAGGCGGACCTCTTAGCGCAGGAGTGCGATAGGCTCGAGATGCATGGGCGGCGGAAATTCTTGCTGGTGCATGGCGTTCCGGAGGTACAGGGTGAGGAGGCACTGGCCACAGTACTTAGGATTGCATCAGAGCATCTGCGTGTCAATCTTTCCCCGGACAGTATCAGGCGATGCCATCACCTAGGACGGACTGCGGGTAAGAAACCAAGGCCAATCTTGATCAAGTTTGCCCAGGCAGCAGACCGGGATAAGGTTTGGTTCTCCAAGACGGCGCTCAAGGGTTCCGGTATAACCATCTCTGAGTTCCTGACTAGGACGCGCCATGACGTATTCATGGAGGCGCGCAAACGTGTTGGAATCTCGAAATGCTGGACCAGGAGCGGCGTAATTGTGGCTACAGCAGCTGACGGCTCACACCATCGTATCACAACGCTGTGCGAGCTGAATAAGGTCATCCCTCCGGCGCAAGCCGTCAGCGCGCCCACACCAATTACTTCCAGTTTGAGGGGAAATCAGGATGCAAGTACGTCTCGGTCCAAACGTCCCAAGAAATAACTTTTTGTGTATGTTCTTGTTTTGTTTGTTGTCGATCAATAACTTATTGTTTTCTCTGTGAATTTTGCCAGTGTTTCCACGATACCCTACTATTCTTAATTTATTTGTTATTCTTTCTTTTGCTTGTACTTTCTAAAACTTTATTTTTGTTTCACCTTCAAAAAGATTGTAGTAATATTTATTAGGTATCAAATCAAATGACGTTTCTAATGTCACTTTGACATGACAGTGCGTTTTGTTTTTATTTGCCAAATAGCGTTAGGTTTTTCATAATCATGTCACGTTTCGTTATTAGTTCAGTTTTTACAGTTTTTATTTTCTGTAACATGTAGATTTGATGTCCCTTTTTTTTTTTTTTCTAAAAACACAACTGGCGGGTAATGTACATTATAGATAGCAAATTAATTTATACTTTATTATTTTTATCTATTTAACATATTTATATTTAGTTTAAGTATATTGTCTTTTATACCTACGTATACTCTCGAATGGTTAATACAAGTAGTGACTGCAGTAATAGTGACCACTTCATTTCCTTTTCTTCTTCTTCGTCAGCTAACAATAGTTTTCACTCTACCATGCTTCCACTCTCCGACGTGCTTGACTCGACCTTTTCTGATGTGCCTAAGAACTTCAATGTTGTTCACATTAATGCACAGAGTATTCCTGCCCATTATCCCGATATGCTAGCGTCCTTCGACAATAAGAACATTCATGCTATTCTTATATCGGAGTCCTGGCTGAATCCCTGTCTTCCCTCCACCTCTTACTCCCTTCCAGGATTCCAACTGGTCCGCAATGATCGCATTATTCGATCTGGTGGTGGCGTGGCAATTTACATCCGATCGCACATTCCTTTCTCCATAGTTAATAGTTCTCCACCCACCTCCTCCTCGGAAGTAGCACAACATTTATTCCTCGAGCTGACTCTCTCTCATACAAAAATTCTTCTCGGCGTCTTCTACAGTCCTTCTCTAAGAGTAGATTACTTTTCTTCTCTTGAGAAACTGCTAGAGGACCTGACTCCTTTATACAGTCATACTATACTGATGGGAGATTTCAACACCTGTCTTCTCAAACAGGACTCCCGTTCTTCTCGCCTTAGCTCCGTCATTGACTCATGCAACCTCCATCTTCTCCCTCTGAATGCTACTCATTTTTTCCCTAATTGTTCTCCATCTCTGCTTGATCTTATGATCGTCTCTTCTGCTGACCATGTTGCTGATCACGGCCAGTGTCACGCCGATGCGTTCTCCTATCATGACCTTATTTACTTATCATACAAAGTTCGTCCTCCAAAAGCTAAGGCGAAAATACTTCTACAACGCAATTTTGGTGGCATGAACATTGAGAACCTTCAAAATGATGCTACTCATATTGACTGGTCCGAGGTAGCTAATGCTGACAGTGTGGATGAGAAAATCTCCCTCTTCAATTCATTCCTGTTACAATTATATGACAAGCACGCTCCTGTTCGACCAGTCAAGATGAAACATACTCCTGCACCCTGGCTGACCGAAGACCTAAAATCCTTAAGGGATAAAAAGAATATTGCTAAGACCAGGTACAAAATGGACCCGTCCGAAAAAAACCGCGGAAAGTATAAATCAATTCGAAATCGCTGTAATATGTTGTGTAGAGACGCTCAAAGACGCCATATCCACAAATCTGTTGAAAACGGAGATCCAGCTAGAGTCTGGAAGTTTCTTAGAACATTGGGAATTGGAAGCAAACGTCATCACCCTTCCACCAATAATATTGACATCGAATCTTTAAATAAGCACTTCTCTACGTCTGCCTCCATTGATGGCACAACAAAAGCAAATACCCTACATCAGCTTGCTGCTCTTCCAGTCCCAGATCATTCTAGTCTCATTTTTAATCAAGTAACCGATTGTGATGTTAAGAGGAACATACTTTCCATTGCTTCAAACGCCATCGGCAGCGATGGCGTCAGCCGTAACATGATCATTCCTCTCCTTGATATCCTTACTCCCATCATAACTCACATACTCAATCATTCCCTTTCCACGAGCACCTTCCCTACAGCGTGGAAAAATGCCCAAGTAACTCCTCTTCCTAAAAAGTTGAACCCCTCATCATTTTCTGACTATAGACCCATATCTATCCTTCCTTTCCTCTCCAAAGTCCTCGAACGTGTTGTTCATCAGCAGCTAAGCACATTCTTGTCCCAAAACCAACTACTTAATCCATTTCAATCCGGCTTTCGTCCAGGTCATAGCACGGCTACAGCCTTAGTCAAAATCACAGATGATATCCGCAAGGGTATGGACGAAAAGCGCCTTACCGTCTTAGCGCTGCTGGATTTTAGCAACGCTTTTAACACTGTAGATTTTGACATCCTGCTTGGATTACTTTATTCTCTTAACATATCTCCAACGGTTATTGATTGGTTTCGTAGTTACTTGAATGGCCGTCGGCAGCGTATCCGCGCCGAAGACTCTCTATCCGCATGGTGCGAAATTAGTGCCGGCGTGCCGCAAGGTGGCGTACTGTCTCCTCTCCTTTTTGCTATCTTCATAAATTCTATTACTCATAACCTCTCTTCTTCTTATCACTTATATGCAGACGATCTCCAGATTTATATGCAGGGCAGCCTCAATAACCTTTCCGGTACAGTACAAATAGTAAACGCAGACTTAACACGGATTTCAGCCTGGAGCAGGTCGTTTGGGCTGTTGGTCAACCCTAATAAAACGCAGGTGATAATCATTGGAAGTGGGAGGATGATATCCAAAATCAACTGGAATACCTTGCCTTCTATATTTTTTGACGGAGTTCCAATACCTTACAGCAAAACAGTAAAAAACCTTGGCATTCATTTGGATAACTCGTTGGCCTGGACAGCACAGGTCACTGAGGTCAGCAGGAAAATATTTGCTGCAGCAGGATCTCTTAACCGATTACGCAACTTCCTACCAATACCCACCAAAATTGCACTTGTACAAGCCCTTCTATTCCCCATTCTCGACTACGCAGACTGCTGTTACTTAGACCTTAATGAGAACCTTCTTAACAAACTTGAACGTCTGCAAAACTTCTGTATCCGCATTGTCTTCGGTCTGCGCAAATATGACCATGTCTCAGAGTACCGAACTCGTCTAAAATGGCTCCCCATTCGTCTCCGCCGTGACTCCCATATTCTTTTTCTATTATACTCCATACTTTCAGTCCAAAATCACCGTCTTACCTTCGGGAGCGTTTCCAGTTTCTGCAGCCTACGCGGGGTCATATGCGATCATCCAAACATCTCCACCTTCGATTTCCTCCCCATTCCACTCATTCATATACTCAATCCTTTACAGTCCAGTCAATTCGCCTATGGAACTCCCTACCCCTACCAATTAGACAGTCCCCATCCCTGCCCATCTTTAAGGCTCGGGTCAAAGCACACTTCCTTGAAAACTGAAACCCTCTCCCCAACTGATCCTTTTTTAACTTCACCTGTCTTCCTTTCCTGTCATTGACGCTCGTGGTCGTTAGTCCTCTCCCAGATCCATCCATATATTGTAGGTATAAAATAAATATTCTCTATTATAACCTTATAGTAGTATATTTTATATAATTATATATAATTTGTGTAGGTTATATTGTATTATAGTTAGTTAACATTCGTATATATTAGTGTATGATAACGTGTTTATTTATTTATTTATTTATTTATTTATTATCTAGATATATGTATTTATACTATAAATTTACTTAATCAATATTCAAAATCAAAAGGATTGCACCACCCTCCCCTCTTCTATCTAATGTCCTTTACCTGAAGGTTGTCTGGTAGAGATCGCTCCCAGCGATAAGACCGCCTAAATTGTACATTGTATCTCTGTATACCTAGCTTTTAAGTTTTGTATGTTGTGCAATAAAGAGTACCTATCTACCTATCTAATTAGAGATAACCACATCTTGCATAAGTTAAAAAAATAATGGGAATATAATAATGTCATATGAATTTTGAATGATAAATTAATGTTGATACATAAAATATACTAAAAAAGTAAATAAACATAATGCGATTCTACCACCGTGCACCGGCTCGGAAAGTTGTTTCTGGTCGAGAAGATCCGGCAAGAAACTCGCCAGTTACTCTTTTTATTTATATTTTTAAATTGTCAAATGTCAGAAATCCAGTGATTCCAAAATGTAATAACCGTAAAACTAAACAAATTGTCATTTCACGGCCAGATACTGCGAGTGTTGTGTGTCAAGACCAGGTGGATTCGGCGGGTAGGGCTAAAACAAGCCGCATGGGCTGATGCAATTCAAAGGTTTTTAGTGGTATTCAAAGGTTTTAACATTAGTGTCTAGTGGTTTTTAGTGTTCAAATTTGGTGTTTATTTGTGCAGTGAAGTGCCGCAAAGTGATCCTTATTATAAGAATCGTTGGATTGTATCGTTTTTAACACTGCTATTGTGTGTCGAGTGAGTTGTCTCGTGACAACTTGCTTGGACCAAATAGTCTTAAAACCTGCGATTGCTTTTGGAGTGATATCCGCTGAATCCGTAGGTCGATAAAACGTAAAACACCGGCGTTTTATTGAGTGACCGTGACTTTGACTGACTTCGACTGTTGACTACCTACTTATTCTCAATAAGTTACATGACATTGGCGAATTATCTTCGGGTAGAGCCGTAATAAAAAAAGAACATGTCTGAGACAATAGTGAGTTCGTGAACTGTGGTACCGCAGGTGCGCGTAGTAAAAGACTGCGAAGGAGGGTAGACCGATTTGTCTGCCAGTAACAACTTACCCGCAAAAGCTTCAGTTACTCCGTGACCATGGCGCTTGCAACAGTGCCGAAATATCGGAAAATGAGAAATAAAGTACATGGTAGAAATCCCGTAAATAACTATTCTAATATTACACAAGGTTGACTTTTTGGATTGTTCATTTTGTACTATTTAAGCTTATTGGTGAGGTCCGATTCGACCAACCTAATTCCGATACTAAGTTTTTGTATAGCGCTGTCATTCTATACAAATTTGACGTTATACCATTTTTTTTTTAATTATGGCTGCTACTGTGTTGCCCACGGCGAACACTTACCTATATAACTCTGCCAATGTCGAGCGATTAAAGAGACACGTTTTTAACGAAAAATTGACCGGTGTGACGCCATACCATAGATTTGTCAACGGATACTACTTGTCAAATGTGTTTCACTTTGCTTGCCTCATATTTTGTGCTGTACATGTACCTATGCTCAATTTATGTTTTAATACTGAACTGTGGAAACTTTGCTGATTTCTGTGTTACCTGTATTTGTTTTAACTTTAAGTCAAATGTAATTGTATGTTTCCCAAATAAATAAATAAACAAAGATTCCATCCAACCAAACAGTGGACAATACGACGAAAAAACATTTTCTGAAATGAAAAAATACTATTTCGTACGTGACGTCATTAGTCGCTAAAGGGTAGCTTTACTTTTTCTGTGCTATTAGCGAATGAAAAACGACCTGCTAAAAATCAAACACGTTTTATATTTTCCGATGTATGAATTTTGTATAAAACTTTTACATTTCAGCCGTCTGTGTTCACCAATGCTGTAAAAAGACCTGAATACAAAACCAATCCTCATTACTCCGATACTAAAGTAATGACTGCAAAAAATACGCTAGAAAAACTCTTCTTGTATTGAGGTATTGCTCTATTTTTCAGACCTCGATAGAAGCTGCATTCAGTAGATACTGTAGGGTTGTCTGTAAAAACCTTTGTTAGCTAAAACGGTATTATAAAACAGTTTTGACGTTTGAAATAAGATATTTCAATACAACATTTTTGAAAAACAATCTCAATTGCTATAAACATATTGTGTATGTTTGGCGCTGAATAAATGTATTTTATTTATTTATTAGCGTAAGCTGATCTTATAATAATAATAATAATAACTGTCCTTGGCTACACTCTCATAGTGTATACAGTGATAGTCGCCGGATGGTGCCACATCACTTTTAGAGAAAATTGTCTATAGAAAGGGCCTCTACGTGTTGGCTTCGGCCCCACGCACGCCTTCCAAAAATCCAGGACGTAACTGCCCGAGGTTATGGTTCGAAAGACAAACATAATAATAATAATTTATTTTGCAAAAGTTTACAAATGTTATACAGTACTGGTAGCCCCCAACTAGGTAATCCTGTCTCTTGGGGACTAGAGTTGATGTTTTACATTACGGCGTTAGCTTATTTTAGATTTATATACCTATTTTAAATAGTAACATTTATATTGAATATACCTATGATAGTGACACAATCTAATATACCTATAATTCATTTTTATTAACAAAAATACAATCTTGAGAAATAGTATGTTGTTGTACCATCTATTGTATTATGTTTCTGTGCAAGAAGATAATCTGTCTATCAAATTCTAAGAGTGGGTGTTTGTGTTAGTGTTTTTGTATGTGTGTGTGTGTCAACAGGGACTAAAAGTTAGTATGAAACTCTGCTGTTTTTGAAGTTTTTTTTTTTCGAAAGTTAATAAACAAAATTTTGTCAAAAATAGTTGCTTAAACGAGTAAATTGGGGGTTGAAAGCTGGAATAAAAGTAAAGGGTTTTAAAACATTACCTCCCAAAATCGAAGTGAAAGCCTCCCCTAGTTTGTATTATAGAAAACCTTATTGTAAGGTTTTATTATCAGGTGCATTTCTTAATTGGCCAGCTAGGTGCTTTTACGCATTGTTTGAAAAATATATTTTTAATCCTCGAGAGAAAATCAAACGGCATAATGAAATGAGTTTAATATAAAATCCGCAATCTTATATCTCACACAGTGGGTCCACGCGGCAGGTCTAGAAAACAATGGAAGAACGAATAAAACGCCTATTATTATTTGATAGAAATGGGGTGAGCCCTGCGTCTCATAGCCACTGCGACCAGTAGATGATCTATTGTGGCAGCCCCGTAACCTATTACAGCACCTCATGTAGCTCCAGTTCCAGGATAAACCCGAGAATGGAGCTGATGGGGGAGCTCTTGATCTCGTCAGCTGAGATCATGTGTGCTCCCAGGTGCCGGCTTCTGCAGCGGTGCAGCGCTATGCACTCGCCGAGGACGTGGATAATAGTTTCATCGTCCTCGCGACAGAACCTGCAGATTTTGGTATCTGTAAGGCCCATGTTGTGCAGGTGCTTGTTTAATTTGCAGTGCCCTGTGAGGGTCCGAGTGAGTGCCCTAACATGTCCTCTACTCAGTTTTGTTATTTAATAAAACGCCTAATTAAAAGATTGAACTGCCCTGGCCCTTGAAGTAAAACGTACTCATAGGAAGGTAGATAGGGAGGCCATTGCCCTGCAGTGGGTCAGTGCAGATTGTGGAACTGAGATAAGGAAAACGGGATGTGAGAGTCTTCAAAATCTTCTTTATTCAGTAAATCGCGAAACAAGCCAATTTGCGCCTTTCCTGATCTCACACTCGTTCTCCGTTCCATTCTACTCGTCTTCCATTCCGTTTCACTCTCTAATAATCCCACATGCATATTATTAATAATATTCTTATAATTGACTATTGATCCCTGATAACTTCACTAGCCTTTCAATGACCCAGAGTCAAAGTTGTGGGTTTATAGCAACCGCTGGAAAACCGCTGAAAACTCTTTGACGGCGGCCATTAAGTAGACACTGTATCTG
>CM032488.1:153413-166278 GCA_019059595.1 Marasmia exigua
TTTGTTCAGAATACTTGGTAGAGGACGTGGTTAAAGGGATGTACATATTGTAAATGTTTAACGATTCACCCTGTAAAAGCTCATAAATTAAAGGGTACAGGGGAAAACACGGAATATCACAAAGATAAAGGTTGCGTTATGAACACTTTTACACTCAAAAGTCAAAAATTACAAAAGATATAACTTAAAAATTTATTGAAGAAAAGAACAAAAACACAAGATAATTAAGACAATAATTGCGAACACCCGCGACACCAGTGGTGCGGTACCCTCACTGACGCAGCGAAATACAGCACAGTGCTGCTTTACGACGATTTAATGTGAGGCCGTGGTATCACTCCGGTCGAGCCGGCCTATTTATTAGAAGCGTAGCCGTCCCACGGTCAGCTTAATCATCATCATTTCAGCCAATAGACGTCTAGATAAGATAAGATAAGAAATCATTTATTCGACACTTAACATGGATATTTACAGACGAAATATCTTAAAAGCTAAGTGCCGAACGGTCCCTACTCGGTCTACTGCTGGACATAGGCCTCCCCCAATGATCTCCACACAGATCGGTCCTGCGCCGCCCGCATCCAATGGATTCCTGAGACCTTCTCCAGATCATCGGTCCACCTTGGGGGGGGCCTGCCACGGCTGCGACTTCCTGTACGTGGCCTCCACTCAAGGACTTTTCCGCCCCAACAGCTGTCTGTTCTCCGCGGTCAGCTTGTCATTGTCCTAATTTCCCATAGGCTATAGCCACAGGCCATAGCCACCCATACGCCCCAGTGACATACCTACTTGTGTTTGATAATTGTGTTGGCTGGTCTCCACGACGCTTATTAATATTGCTATTGGAGCGAACCCCGGGCTGTAGCATTCGCACACAGCGCTAGACTTTATGTTAATACGATGCGACAAGTGCCATAGGACAGGAGGTCGCGACTCAATTCAGCGGGTTTTTTATATGATAGATGGATGGTGGCAGATGGATCACCTGATGTTTCACCTGATGGTAAGCGGTTCCCGAAGCCTATGGAAACTTGCAACACCAGTGGTGTCACAAGTGCGCTAATATTTTTTTAACTCCCTTTCCCACCCGATTTGACCTCTGGTTCCCTCATAATGTTAGTCGACAATGAGTTTTCAGGGTACAGCAAAGTAGGATAATTTGTTAAATTAAAATTATGAAAATCCTTGACCACTATCTATCTAACACACAAGCTCTGCTGTAAGTTCTGAGTGATCCTCCATCGTCCAATCAGATAAAATTATGAGAAGACTACCAGAAGCATTAAACAAGGTTTTTAATGTGATGGATGAAGACACCCACCTGCTTAAAGTTTAATATCTTTTAAGTAAACGCGTAGCACCCTAGCCCCCGTCGACGCTTTCCATCAGGTAATATTAACCCAAATTCAATTCATATTATTTTATCCTTCCTCTTTTTCGTCGTTAACCGCCAATGCGAATAGACGTGAGATCTGTTGATTTTTGCAATAAACAATACGCAGTAATTGTGACCTAGTCCCAGTCAGCGGAAGAGAATTTCTGGGTCACACGGTGTTCTGAGCAACAGTGACAATTATTTTTGTGATGTGGTATTTGTAGTGTTTCAATAATCCAATAATTAAAAATGGATGGAAGTCCATTTAACAAGAGCGGGAAAACACTCCGAAGCCCTCCTTCTACCCCTGCGCCCCAACCCTCGCCGCGAGCGCAAGTCCAGCCTCCCCAACAGCAGCACTACCAGGATGATACTCCTACAGTTGTTAGTACGCCGGAGCTCCAGGATTGGATGAATAAGATTGAGAAGTGTCTAAATGAGGTGTGCGTGATCTCATGTGAAGGCAAACTAAACTCTGACCAGAAATTGAGAATCAATAATCTGTGCCGCAATGTAAGTCTGGGAACTTCTCAATTAGTCGTGCAGTATCAGTCGCTCAAGTCCAAAGCCATAGAGTATCATAAGCATCTCCATAACTGTAAAGAAAATCAAGACCTCTTCCAACAGTTTCAAAACTTACGGGAAGTTATTACAGTATCCTCACATCAAGCCCCAGGGATTGCCTCCTTTGCCGACATGGTAAAGAAAAGCGATACAAAATTTGTACAGCCGGCTAATATAAGCTCAGTAGCTATATATCCCACTGATAAAAATAAATCCAGCGAGGAGACGAAAAGCCTTGTTCAAAAAATAATCCGCCCTGAAGAAATGAAGCTGCAAGTTCGAGGTCTTCGCAAAACAAAAAACGGTGGTGTGATCATCAGCACGGACTCTAAAGGGGACATTGAGAAGCTGAAAAAATCTGAGCAGCTGACTACATCTGGGCTTACCGTAGATGAGCCTCATAAACGTAGGCCCAGAATCATCGTGGTCGGAGTGCCCACCTCAATGCTGGAATCCGAGGTCTTCAACTGCATATTTCAGCAAAATTTAGCCGAAAAGTTGAAGAGCATGACCACTGAAACCTTTATGTCCTCCATTAAACTAAGCCACAAGTCGGGTAAGAAAAACGCTGAGACATGTAACTACGTGATTGAGGTCTCTGCAGAGATACGTAAGGCCCTAATTACAAATGACAGAGTCTTTGTTAATTGGTCGTCGTGCCCTGTAAGAGACTTCACGCTTGTAACAAGATGTTACAAGTGCCAGCAGTATGGGCACGCCGCAAAAACATGTCGTGGTGAGAAAACCATCTGCGGTCACTGTGGAGAAGATGGACACGACATGAAGGATTGCCCAAAGAAGGCCGAGCCACCAAAATGTGCCACTTGCCTGCACTACAAAAAACAGTCCAATCATAAAACTGGTGACATTGACTGCCCTGCTAGAAAAATGGCCGAAAATCGATATATTCGATCGATTGATTACGGAGGCGCCTAATATCGCCATTGTGTAATTTGTTACTATAAATAGCTTATATTTTTAAATTATGTTCAGTGCCTACTAATTTTATTTTATTAGGTAATCAAAGACTTTGTAAGGTGTTTCGTAGTATTGCTAGATAAACGTTTTTAAGTGTGAAGGTATGTGTGTCATGTAAATTTCAGAGTCATCAAATTGTTAACTAGGTTATTCATGAATCTTTGTCAGTCAGGTTTATTTATTTTTAAATTTGGATTAAGTGTTAGTATAATTTATTGTTTTATTGTTAAAATTGATAAGCTCCTTTTGTCCTTTTCTTTCTTTCGTTTTTGCCTGAGATACAGGATATTCCTAGTTCAGGCAACAAACTTAAAATTAGTTACCTTAGTATAAGTAGATTATAAGTATTTATATTGTTCTCGTGGTTTTTCAATAAAAAAAAAAAACTATATTCAGACAACATAGTCCATGGGTACAGAGTTGCTCATAAATAGGGTTAACTAATCGATATAGGTACATAATTTACTAGGTCATTTACCTAAGAGGCTCTCTGTAGCACACCCCACACGGATGCAGTAGGGAATGTCCCAGTCGTATTTAGTGGGTAGGGAGTTGTTACTGGGGCCCTGGGAGTTCCCAAGGGGAGAGCCTCACACTACACGGCCGTTTCACAACGGTGAACTCTACATAATGCGGCGCGGAATACTGGCGCCCATTGCACGGGCAGGCGACATTTTTCCACTGGGAGACAAAAAAATAAAAGAAGGAATGCGATCCAAAGAGAATGCAAATTTTGACCTCGGTGTTAGATTTATTTTATTTATTTCTGGCAAACTTTACAGCATTTCAAAGTTCATGCAAACTACTTAAAATTAAATTCTTATTTAGCCAATTAAAATTTTGTCACATTAAAATAAATTTTAGAGGACGGTCGAGCATGGGCTATTCAGCAGTAAAAGTGATATAAACAGAAGAAATAATAATAAAAAAAAACATAAACATAAAAATAAAATCTTGATATTATAAAGACTAATATCCGGTAAAGGTGTGTGAAGTAATGATGTGTGTGAGGTTATAATGTGTGTGAAATGATGTGTGTTATGTTTTATAATAAAAAAAACAGAAAATCTCCTAGCATATATGTTACTTAGCCCTCCTGTACTACATTAGTACCGTTGATACTGCGTGATGGCGCTACCATTGTAGCCAGGCGTGAACTATGGCGCGGGTGGCATGCAAATGAGGCCGCCTAACAAGCCGAATTACGTCTAGAATAGGCTTTGCTACACAAGATAATGTAGTAAAACGTGTGTTAGCGTGTGAACTGATGTGAAGCTGTTTGGATGGTGGAATTTTGATAGCATAATAATAATATACTCCAACCTATTTCGGCTAAGGTGGCCAATCTCAACAATCAGACACTTACGCAGGATATATTCTCAATTCCCTTGCCCTCATATTCAGAAGGAACACCAGTGTGACATGACCGGAGAGGGGTGCAGGACCAACGGCTTAACGCGCTTTCCAAGGCAGGGGGGTACAAGACCGCCAATTGCTTGACTCTGGGAAGTCATGCGTTTTTATATTATACCACCAAGACCAATCTTTCCAAGAATAAATATCTGGCATAACGCTGTTATTCCATACGATTCATAGCTTTACCTATACCATAGATAATCGGATAGTGATTGGTCGAATCGGGCCTGAAAGTCATGAAGGTCATGAATTTAACTGTATTCTGACGATATATTTTTTCTTATTATGAACTGTAGGCTAACGCTTGACCACAATCTCACCTGATGGAAAGTGACGATGAGGTCTAGGATGTAACGCGTTTGCCTAGGAGTTGCCTGTTCACTCTTGCCTTAAAGATGTCCAGATTGTAGTGGTCCGGGAAAACAGACCTTGGTAAGGAGTTCCATTCCTTAGCTGTCCGCATTATGAACGTGGAGGCAAATCGCTTCGTGCGGATAAGGGGTAAGCCAACAACGTATGGATGAAACCCCTCGCCACGCCTTGTTGTCCGGTGGTGGAATGGACTAGGGGAGATCAAATTATGCAGAACCTCCGCACACTCACCGAAATGAATCCGGTAGAAAACTGAGAGACTTGCCACACGTCTGCGGTGGTCAAGGCTCTGCAAGCCAGCCCCTGAGAGTACGTCATCACCGATAAGTCTCTTCGCACGGTGCTCTATTGAGTCCAAAGCATCCAGCTGATACCGGGCAGATCCATCCCAAAGGTGACAGCAGTACTCTAAGCAGGAGCGAACCTGGGCTTTATAAAGATTTAAGAGCTGCTCATGCTTAAAGTACCGCCTGACCTTCCAAAGAATGCCTAATATTTTTGCAGCTGTTTTTGGACTCAATGTAGCGACCGAAATTGAGACTGGCGGACAGATCCAAGCCTAGGAGCTCTAGGTGGTCCGTCACAGGTACCGGAACATTTCGGAAGGTCGGAGTCAGGTGGAATGGACTCCGCTTCGCCGAAAACAGGAAGGCCTGTGTTTTATTACGGTCACATTTAGACTTCTAAATAATCACTACTGCGAGAATCTTTCCCACCACATTACAAATAGGGAAGTAAATTAACCAAGAATACTGTTATCTTTTTATCTCCTCCCGTAAATATCCAAAAAACGTGTGAGCGCGCAGAACACGTAGTCTGAGCCCCTAATGATGGCAAAAACGGGACAGACAGACAGACGCCGAACAATTTGTTTACTAAACCATATGCGGCTAAAGTGGATATTTGGTTTTGTAGGTACTGAGTTTATGAACGGTTTGTCTTGGGAAAAAGGGCATCATTTATTGTGAATTAGGAAACCTTTGATTATATAATTAAAGGAGGAAATGATGGGAACTTACAAAATGTATAAATTAAAATTTAAAGAAAGAAAGAAAATATTTATTATTATAGACATCACAACACAGAACATATAGCAATTGTAAACAGAACACAATTTGGCACAAACAGAAAACAAAACATAAAACAATTAAAAATACATAAAAATAAAACAAAAGGAAAAAAAAACAAATCTATATTCAATCATGTCCAGACAGTGCCAAATGAGTATTATGATGTGTTATGACGTCTAGTATAAATGGCCCTCACTTAGCCTGAGTCCATGGCCATGACGCTGGTTTTCAGTGAGACCAGCTGAATGAGTGCCACGGACGCTTGTCTAGTGTATTTTGTGTACCTAACGTGTATGTGTAATGTGGGTATTTAGTGTTTTAAATTTTCTTATGTACCTTAAAACTGCGCCCGCGGCGTTGCTCACTCAGTTTAAGTCTATCATAAGGAAACTCGGTATCAAAACAAAGATCAGATTGGTACAGGCCCTGGCTTTTCCTATTTTCCTGTGTAGAGTAGAAACGTGGACAATCCTGACTCGGGAAAGACAAAGAATTGACGCATTGGAAATGTGGTGCTGGAGACGCATGCTAACAATATATTGGACTGAGAAACGCATGAATGCATCAATCCTGACCCAGCTTCACATTAAGGTTAGACTGTCCACAATATGCCAAAGATGCATATTAACATATTTCAGTCACACAGGATACAGGAAATCTAGAAAAACTGATTGTAATTGGGAATACCGAAGGCAGAATATCGGGTTTCGTTCTCCAACAAGGTAGTCCGATCAGTTAAACGATTCGTCATCCTCCAAATTCTGCGCAGTCGTAAGAGATGCGCTAGACAGAAACTGGTGGAGGCAGATCAACAGCTTCAGATGCAGCCACGAGGCTGACCACGATCTTCAGACATGAGGGACTGACTCAAGAGAGAGAGAATAAGTGAGGATATCGGAGTAAGCTTAGGGCATTTCATACAAACTCCCTTAGGATTTGATTTGCTAATTAGTATTTTTTTCAATGTTTCATTTTTAACTTTAACGATTGGCATAGGGTAAGGGGGAAAGTCGCCCTATTAAAACTTGTCCCTGAATTTTAGTTTTTTTTTGCTAGCTACTGTTCTAACCTAACCTAACCAATATTTTTGGTTTTGTAGAGTCCAGTATGTATTAACGTCACAAAAATATTGGTTGGGTTAGGTTAAAACAGTGGCCAGCAAAAAAATCCTAAACTTCTGGGACGAGTTTTAATAGGGCGAGTTTCCCCCTACCCGTTAGCGTTTGCATACCCCTAATATAATACTCGTATAGGATAGACCCTACATAACCTTTCTTACCGCAACAAAGCCTACAAAATCGTTTCTATACTCACACCTGCTCGCACCTCACCAGTTTCACCTATTCAGAAGTATCTTTTTGATATACATTCTCAAATATTTAAGCATCATATCTCTTGGAGCAATAAACCAGCGAATCGCCTGCAGAGCCGCTGCATCCTCGCGAGATTGAACAATACGGCATAAATTTTAACAGCGCCTGCTCGAGGATCGCATCAACTAGTTTATGACAGATACTCTTGTTTCTCGCAAATCACTACTCGGGCGTTATAGGGGGAAGGGTGTGGCCGCAGTTCTAGCGGGAATACTGAAATATTTATCAGTTTAGTTATGGCGCCTCGATCTCTATCTCTATCTCAACTAGACTGTAGGTAATCTACATACAATACGCCTAATAATCTTTATATGACGGAATTCAAGTTTAACATAATACGTACCTAAAGTTTGCGTATTATATATTCATGTAGAATTCAAGGCGATGTTTTTAGCACAGCCAGATAAAAATGTAAGCGTTTATAACCACGGATGGCTGAAATACGTAGAATATGCTCTATTTTACTATATTATACTAAAACAATGTAGGCGGTCTTCGCTAAAAGCGATCTCTTCCAGACAACCTCAGGGTAGAGGAAAAGTATAGCGAATTAAGAAAAGGCGTAAGGCAGTGCAAGTCAGAAAAAGAGAAAAAAAAGACATTGTATAAATACGAGTATGGTATATACATACATACATTATATTAAATAAATATATACTAGCTATAAATACTAATACATACACATACATACATTACAAAACAAATAAACATACATACTAACAGTTTATTGGATTGATAGATACGTAACCAGGGAAATAGGAGACAATGAAAGGAACTACAAAGGGTTAGAAAGATAAGAAATGATCTTTAACTCGGGACTTGAAAAAAGAGAGGGATTCGGATTGCCGGATGGATAGGGGTATGTTGTTCCAGAGGCGGGTGGATTGGACAGTGAAGGATTGTGAGTAGGAGTGTGTGGATATTGGTAATATATTGTGCGATTTTTTCAGTCTATTTTATATTCTTTTTTTATCAATCAGCCTGTTACAGTCTACTGCTACACATAGGCCTCTGTAAATGTTCGGCACTCCGATCGATCTTTGGCTCTATCTAGCTTTTGCCAGTCATCTTGCGGAGATCGTCATTCAATCTAGCCTGAGGGCGCCCTTCTGATTGGGAGGCTGAACAGGCCTCTGCCGCCCTTCATTCTTCTACCTGCCTCCGATGTGCACTTGGCACGCACTTAACTTCCCAACGTGGAGTGTAAAGGCACCCTCGGAGCTCAGACAGGGAGACGGTAGAAATAAGAGATCAGTTCCGTCTTGAATGTTGAGTTTTATTTTTGAACTGACTAACCTAGGCATTGGCCTGGCCTGGGGTCATTGTCCCGGTGACACGCTTTGCTTGCACAATGCAAAAATGCATAGCGCCATCTACCGGAACAACGACGAACCGCCCGCGCCTGCTTGTTTACTTTGTACACGGAGACCTCTAGAATTTAAAGATAAAGATAAAGATAAAAATGTTTATTTGCCAGAACACAGGTTATAAAGGTCTTAATAATAAAATAGTAGGTACAAGTATTCAACCTGCATGCAGGTGTGCAAAAACAAATGGATGGCATGCAGCAATATTATTTCTTAATTGACTAATTGATTAATATAGTTCAATAATTTTATTAGTTGCTCATCAGATTTCTATAATTTATGTATTCAGCCACGCTGTAAAAACAATATTTTAATAGCCATTCAGTTAATTTTATTTTGAAACTCTTACTCTCTAAAGTCTTTATTTCATCTGGAAGATTATTAAACAGAGTGATACACATGTTAAATACGTTATTTTTATAAATGTATGTGCGACACTGAGGTTTGTACAAGAGATTTGCATACTGAGCCCTCAGGTTTTTCACTTTGACCTCATCTAGTTTCTGAAAAAATGCTGGGTGTGACTTTACAAACATGCAAGCATTTTTTATGTACATGCAGGGTAGTGGCAAAATTTTGAGCTTTTTAAATAGGGGTCTGCAGCTTTCCCTGAACCATGTATTTGTAATAGCTCGAATGCACTTCTTTTGAAGCCTGAATACCCTATCGATTTCGACAGAGTTGCCCCATAAAATTAAGCCGTAATTAAGTACCGCAGAAACATACCCATGATAAGCAGTGATAGCTGCCTCTATGGACACGGTGTTTCTCAATCTTTTTAAGGCAAAAACAAAACGATCTAGCCTACCACATATAGATTCAACTTGAGTCTTCCAATTTAAATTGGTGTCAATATGTATTCCTAGGAACTTTATATTATCTACTTTTTCAATCTGATTATTTGCGTATGCTATAGTCAGCGGCAATGGCCTTGTCATATGAGAATGAAATTGCATAAATTTAGTTTTTGTTATATTTACATTCATGTCATTTATTTTCATCCATGTGTTTATGTCATTAAGTGTCTTATTTATATTATTTTCATAAGTATTTCTGTCGTCACCTTTTATAATCAGAGTTGTATCGTCTGCGTACTGTATGCATTTATGAGTTGTAGTTGCTGGAAGGTCATTAATGTAGATTAAAAACATTAGCGGCCCCAATACACTTCCTTGAGGTACACCTGAACGTATGTATTGATACTCAGATCTATAACTTTGTCTAATAAAGCTATTTTTTTATTTAGATAATTGTCTTATTTCAGTACATTGCTTTCTGTTCTCGAGATAACTCTTCAACCAATAAAGTGCTTTACCTCTAATTCCATAGAGTTCAAGCTTAGAAAGAAGTTTGGAGTGGTTAACGACATCAAAAGCCTTTGTCATATCTAGGAAAATCGACATTACAGGTTCTTTCATATTGATAGCTTCTGTGACGTATTTGACAAAATCAAAACACGCTAGTTCAGTCGAGTAACCTTTTCGGAAACCATATTGTTCCGCTTGTAACAATTTATGTTTTGTGAAAAAATCATTCAATCTAGCACTCATACATTTTTCAAGAATCTTCGAAATTACTGGAATCAATGCTATAGGCCTGTAATTATTTGGATCCTTTAAATCGTTTTTCTTATGTAACGGCTTTATGACAGTAATTTTAAGTTCGTCAGGAAAAAATCCGTCTTCAAATGTCAGATTTATTATGTGTGCAAGAGGACAGCTTATTATAGGAGCAATCAATTTTAGAATTTTTGTTGTCAAGTCATCATATCCACTACTTGATGTGTTTTTTAATGTCATTATTAATTTCAGAACTTCACTTTCCTCAACTGGCTTTAAAAATATTGTATGCGAATTATGTTTTACATTAGTGATATTTTTTGCATTGATTATAGTTTCGGTCATATTAATGTCAATAAAGAATTTATTAAATAAATTACAAATGTCATGTGGATTATTGTATGTTAAATTATTAAATTTCATTGAGTCAATGTCCGTTTTAAGAGCATTGTTAGATACAGTCGATGATATTATATTCCACGTGGCTTTGCATTTGTTTCTGGAAGATAAAATATATTTGTTGTTATTTATATTTTTAGATCTGTCTATACATTTTTTTAATAGTCTGCTGAACTTGTGAAAGGATTTTTTGTTTATTATTTTATTTGTCTTTGTATTTCTATATATCATAAATAATTTACGCTTTGTTTTACAGGATTTTTTTATACCTAGAGTTAGCCATTTAGTTTGACTTTGTCTATTATTAACCTTTACTTTAATAATGGGAAAGCACAAATTGTAGAAGAGGCTTAGCAAATCGTAAAATTGTCAGATTTGCGGTTTCTTCCCCATACGCTTCTGAAAAAGAAAGCGATGCAATACAGCCATAGAATTTGCAGATATTTTCATAGCAGTAATCTCTTTTATACTCGTACCAAGACGTGTATTTTTTTTGTTTTTTAATATCTATAACCAATGATTGGGCAGTTTCATGATCAGACAGATAAAGATAATGAACGTCTGCTTTAGCGACTTTTATATTACTTGCTATTTGGTCTATACAAGCACCTAGTCTCGTAGGTATTTGTATATGCATTGTAAAATTATGATAAAGTAAGGTACTGGTAAGGTTTTGTGAAAAGTTTGTATCTTTTAAAATGTCAATGTTCCAGTCACCACACAGCACAACCTTTTTCTTTTTGTATATTAAATTTAGCTTTCCAAGCAGATTTTCCATTTTATGAATAAATACGCCTACATGGGATGTGGTTTGCTGAGGTATTCTATAAATAGTAATAATGATTAGACCCATCCCTACTATTTCAATTCCACAACATTCAAAATAAAAATCGGCTGCTAATTCTGAAACTGTATCAACTGGCTTGACATATAGATTTTTCCTAGCTAGAATTGCAGTACCACCTCTAGATTTACTACGACAATATGAAGAAACTACTTTGAAGCCTTCAAGTTTTAGGTTAGGCTCAGAACCTTTCTTTAAAAATGTTTCTGAATTGCTCAACAAACTATTAGTCAAGCGACCCCAAGTAGACTTATTCGCAAACACACAAAAATGTTTTAGGGATGAGGCAGAAATGTTAATGACGTTCCATTTAAGGTGACGGGTAAGGCACACTAGCGACGCCAATCGATTTAAATTATTAGCTACTAAACCGGATCTATTTTAAACAATTTCGGGGTTACAACTTCTCGGCAAACACTTGTACTATTTATCAAATAACCGTGAAAAAATGTTGGATCCAACGCGTACGCGGAAAATTGATTCACGCCAAAAGCGGCCACTTTTGGCGTGAATCAACTTTACGCGTACAAAAACGGACCCAACATTTGTGCATGGTTATTTAATAAATAATATAAGTGTTTGAAGGAGAGTTTGTTACCCCGAAATTGTTTAAAATAGATCCGGTTTAGTAGCTAAAAAAATAAAATCGATTGGCGTCGCTAGTGTGCCCTACCCGTCACCTTAAGTGAGGTGGAGTATAGTTTGATGTCTCCAGTTATATAATGTATGTTTTAGTATTTTTATTCTTTTTTTATGGTTCACAAACGTTGTTATAGTGTACTAATTAAATTATTACTGCAGGGCACTTGTTTAAACTATAAGCCCTAAGTAAAGCAAATAAACACAAGATATTCAAATACTTTTTAAATTTTTACAAGATACCAAAATACTTTTTAGAAAATCCCCGCTTCTAGTGCGCCCCCTCCCCTTCCAGTCTCGGCGCCAACTCGCTCGCTGTCATACCGTATTCATGGGATTTAGAGATATTGCATTATGTTCTCGTATGGGGCCTGCTCTCGCATTATTGTGTTTTTTGACACATTCCGTAATCTTGCCGCTTGCCAAGACAGGAGGTTTTTTAACATTTCACTGGCATACGCATGTTTTTGGCCTAGATAGATGTTATGAAGTTCTGTGTTCTATTTAAGTCCTTATGTCCAAAAGAACAATGCCGTAATATTTATTGAATTTTTTATTTAGCGTCTTAAAGTAACAAAAAGATGGTATATAAATACATTAATCAGTTTTTCAGGCTTCATCTAATCCTGATTAAGTCTAGAATTTTTTTTATTTATTATGACACATAACAGAGTACAGTCATTGTTGTACAAACAGGAAGTTAACATAAATCAGTTCTACACTATACTCCAACAAAATGTGTCCGAGAAGGAACAAAAAATCTTCTGCAGACCTTACAACTAGGTCATCATCATCATCATCAGCCCATTGAAGTCCCCACTGCTGGTGCACGGGCCTCCCTCAATCACATGAGGGGTAATTGCCATACTCACCACGCTTGGCAGGCGGGTTGGCGAGGGTTTTGATATA